>SMDT01001578.1:0-82507 GCA_005392925.1 Aquilaria sinensis | reverse complement strand
CAATACAACTTTCCCACCGGACTTTTTAGGCATAGAATTTTTTCTAGGCCTCTGAGTGCCAAGTATTTTGTAATTCTATGCCTTCGGCATCACCAAGATTATAAACCCCTTTTCGTACTTCGACAAAAACCAGATAAGGACCTTCCCAATTTTGGCGCTAAATAACCAAAGCCGTGGAGATGGGCCTTTGGGGCTCGAGTTCAGCCTTTCGGAGAACGAGGTCTCCCTTTTTTATTCCTTTTGGCCTGGCGCGTAGGTTTATGGCTGCTGCCACTCTTTGCTGGAAAGCTTTTCTTCTCAGCTCGGCTATTTCTCTGTGTTCGCCGACGAGGTCGAGCTTGGTTCTCAGGCCGAGGTCATTTCCTTTTTCATCGAACACTTGGACTCGTATTGACGGTTGTACTATCTCGACGGGGATGATGGCCTCTGTGCCGAAGACAAGTGAAAAGGGTGTTTCCCCTGTGGCTCTTCGGGGTGTCGTTCGGTAGCTCCATAACACGCTTTGGAGTTCTCCTGGCCATTTCCCTTTTGCTTCTCCCAATCTCTTTTTCAGACCATCTTTTATGGTCCTGTTAGATACTTCCACCTGCCCATTACTCTAGGGGTGAGCTACTGGGGCGAAGTGCATTTTTGTCCCGAGGTCGCTAATGAATTCTCGGAATCCTTTGTCTACAAACTAGGATCCATTGTCCGCTACGAGTACCCTCGGTATGCCAAATCTGCATACGATGTTTTTCCATACGAACTTCTGCACTTCTTTTGCCGAGATAGTTGTCAGGGGTTCTGCCTCGACCCATTTAGAGAAATAGTCTACTGCTACCACGCAGAACTTTATGCCTCCAGGCGCCGTTGGGAGTGGCCCAATTAGATCTATGCCCCAAACTGCGAAGGGCCAAGGATAGTCTGCCGAAGTCACGAACTCTGAGGGTGCTCTTTGGATGTTGGCATGTCTCTGGCAACTACCACATTTCTGGACGAACTGCTTGGCGTCCTTTCTTAGGGTAGGCCAGAAGTATCCTTGGCGGAGTATCACTGCTGCTAGGGCGTCGGTTCCGATGTGCGAACCACAGGCACCTTCGTGAACTTCTTCGAGGATCATTTCGGTATCCTCTTCACTAACACACCTCTGTAGTGGATTTGCATATCCTTGCCGATATAGTTCTTCTCCAATTAAGAAGAAACGGCCGGAGCGCCTTCGCACTTTTGCGGCTTCGCTGGGGTCTTCGGGGAGTGTGTTGGTTGCGAGATACGTTTTGATTGGTTCTCTCCATCCTTTCCCCGAGGTCTCTATGCTTAGCACCGCGATGCTGGGGTGGCTTAGCACTTCGGTGCAAGTTTTGGACTTCGCCAGACAGTCTGCCTCAGCATTTTCCCGTCGGGGTACGTTCTCGATTTTCACGACGTCGAACTCCCGAATAAGCTTTGTTACCAACTCATGGTATTTTGCCAAGGTCGGGTCTTTCGCGCCATAGTCCCCTGCCATTTTTCGGACCACCAGCTGGGAATCACTATGTGCTTTCAAGTTTCTCACGCCAATTTTTCTGGCCAGGCGTAATCCTGCTATGAGGGCCTCATACTCCGCCATATTGTTGGTGGCATTGAAACTGAACTTGATGGCCTTCATTACTTCTAGGCCTTCGGGGCCTCTGATAATCACTCCAGCTCCCTGGTGTTCGGATCCTGAGGCCCCGTCAACGTGTAAGGTCCATTCTGGCTCACCCTCTTTTGGATCTGAATGGCTCTCCTCAGTGGTGGGTATTTCGGCGATAAAATCTGCCAGTGCTTGAGCTTTTATGGCTTTCCGAGGCTCGTATGTGATCTCGTGTTCACCCAGCTCTATGCACCACTTGGAGAGCCTTCCCGAATGATCAACTCTCTTCATGACATCCCGTAGTGGCAGACTACTTCGGACAATGATGGGGTGAGCCTGAAAGTATGGCCGCAGCCTTCTACCTGCAAGCACTAAGGCATATATAGCTTTTTGAAGCAAAGGGTACCTGACTTCGGCGCCATGCAAGGACTTGCTGACATAGTAAACCGGCCACTGTTTCGGTCCTTCTTCTTTCACAAGAACCGAACTCACAGCTTTTTCCGTGACGGCGAGGTATAGTGCCAGGGGCTTTCCCTCCCGAGGTTGCCGCAGAGTCGGCAGTCTGGCCAAGTAGACTTTGAGTTCTTCCCAGGCTTTTTGGCAATCTTCAGCCCAAGGATGGCCATCCCTTCCGAGGTCGCCTTCCATTTTTGCCGCTTTTGTGAGGACTTTGAAGAAGGGTCGACACCTATCTCCGTACCTGGAAATAAACCTGCTCAGAAAGGTTATTCTTCCGGTGAGTCTCTGCACGTCTTTGACTGTGGTAGGTGTTCGGAATTCAAGCAGAGCCTTAATCTTCTCAGGGTTAGCGTCGATGCCTCTTTCGGATACCATGTACCCGAGGAATTTTCCCGAGGTCACCCCGAAGATGCACTTCTCTGGATTAAGGCGGATCCCGAAGGTTCTGAGCTTTTGGAAGGTTTCCCCTAAATCTGCAACGTGGTAGCCAGGCAGTTAGCTCTTGACTATCATATCATCAACATATACCTCCATGTTCCTCCCCATTTGGTCTTTGAAGACCTTGTTCATCAGCCTTTGGTAGGTGGCTCCTGCATTTTTCCGAAGGGCATCCCTCGGTGATGAAGGCAGTCTTCTCTTCGTCTCCGGGGTCCATCCTTATCTGATGGTAGCCACTGAAGGCGTCTAGGAAACTTAAGAGCCCATACTCGGCAGTTGAGTCTACCAGTTGGTCTATTGGTGGAAGAGGATATGAATCTTTTGGGCAGGCATCGTTCAAATTTCTGAAGTCGATGCACATCCGAAGCTTGCTACTTCCTTCTTTTGTGGCAATTACCACGTTACTTAGCCATTCGGGGTAGTTTACCTCCCGGATAACGCTAGCGTCTATCAGACGCTGGACTTCGGTTTTGACGAATTCACTTTTGTGAGCTGAGATGCTCCGTTTCTTTTGCCGGACAGGTTTTACTTCCGGACTCACTTTAAGGCTATGCTGGATTACGCGAGGGTTTACCCCTGGCATGTCCTTCGGCGAGTAGGCGAACAGATCTTTATTTGCAAGAAGAAAAGATACAAGTTTTTCCTTGTCTCCGTCGGCCATATTTTTCCCTATTCGGGTACTATGGCCTGGGACAAGCTCTACTTCTTATGTTTCCGCCTTTGTGGAATCTTCTGCCTCGCCCCTTTCCAGCTCTTTTGCTTCTACAGCATGTGCTAAGTTGCTTGCTGGAGCCTTTCGTGCTCTGACGAACACCTTTCTCACCTCGCCTTGATCAATGAAGATCTTTGCGTCTCCTTTTTTGGTGGCGAAGGAGACGGTCAAGTACTTTACATCAGGGCGAATGTGCAAATTTCCCTGTGTCTGTCTGCCGAGAATGGCGTTGTATGACGAAGGAACGTCCATGACTATGAATCTTGCCATGGTAGAGGCGAACAACTCAGTAGTTCCTTTCTCCGAAGTTCCTTTCATCATCAAGGGGAGGTCGATCCACCCGAGGACAGGTAGCTCAGATGGTCCTACGCCGAACGTGGGTGAAGTAACAGCCTTGAGGTCACTCCTGGATACGCCCAAGCTTGGTAGCAAGTGTGAGAACAAGACGTCTGCGTTTGACCCATCATCCAGCAGTACCCTCTTGACGTCCCAGTTTCCTATCCTCGCCATTATCAGCAATGGATCGTCATGGGGAAATACGATGGTGGAGCCATCCTCGCGGGCCAATTTTTTCGTTGGGCTCTGATATTCCATCACCGCTATCTCTCTGGCCCTTCTTTTTCTTTCCGAGGATGGAAGTCCGGTTGTGATCGTCTGTATTACTCCTGCCGAAGGTGGAGGACGCCTTCTCGGACTTCGGTTCCTTCGCCTGTCCGAATCGTAATCCTCGTCATCGGGCTTTCCTTCCTCCTCTTTTTTCCCTTTCGGGGAAGGCATTCTCAAATAACGCCGAAGCTGGCCCTGCTTTATCAGTGATTCAATGTACTTTTTCAACTGAAAGCAGTCTTCGGTGTCATGACCGTGATCACGGTGGAACTGACAGAACTTCTTCATGTTCCTTCTGTTGTCAGCAGTCATGCCCCTTGGCCGTTGGATTTGAGCCCCCTGTTTTTCCAACGCCATAAGGACGTTAGCCCTCGTGGTGCTCAGAGGTGTAAAGTTTTGGGGCTTCCTTCCTCCTACTCGCATTCTCCGAGGTCGGCCTGACTGTTCCGTTGGACACCGGGCTTGCTGGCTGGACCCTTCGCCACGAGCTTGAATTTGGTCGTGTTTTGGTCCAGTCATTCTCAGTTCTTCGGCTGTCATGTGTTGTTCAGCCCTTCGGTAGAATTCTCCCAGCGTGTCCGGGGGATCTTTGGAGAATTCGTAAAACAAGTGCGAATCCCTCCGGAGGCCCCTCGTCATGGTGAGGATGCGGATTTCGGGACGAAAGTCCGGAACACTGAGGGCCTCCCTGTTGAACCTCTTGACATAGTCACGGATGGTCTCCTCGTTTCTCTGCGCTATGTCAAACATCTGGACGGGCATCTTCGCCGTCGGCTTGCTCCCAATGAACTGTTGGTTGAACGCCGTGGACAGCTCCTGGAACCCCTTGATGTTTCCTGGAGGCAGGGAATTGTACCAGGCAGTTGCTGGTCCTGCGAGGGTGACTTCGAAGCACTTGCAGAGCGTAGCATCGTCAGCCCCGTGTAACACCATGCTGCGTTTGTACTTTGTTAGGTGGGCCTGGGGATCAGTCCGACCCTCATAGGTCTCCAGCCGAGGTAGCCTGAAGTCACTTGGCATGGCCGCCTCGACCACTGTTCGGGCGAAAGGAGTTTCATCTCCAGAGACGGTTTCAGTTAGCCTGGCCCAAACAGGCTTGCGTGCCACCTGCTGTTCCACTCTCTCCAGTCTTGCCAAGACTTTCTCCAGGAGGAGCGTAGCACTGGGCTCCTCTTCCTGGTGGTGCCTAGGGTAAAGAGGACTGTTGCCGTCTCTTCGGGGAGCGACTTCGGTACCGAGGTGAGGGGGACCTTGCCTCTGGCGACAAACTTCTTCTGGACGGGATTTCAGGTTGTTTAGACCTTGCTCTTTCCGCCAGCCGTGCCCCGAGGGGCAAGTTATCTGTTGAGGACTCTTCTCGTGGCTCCCCACTTCCCGAGCTATGATGGGTTGCCCTCGGGCTTTTCTCCCGAGGTCGTGCTGACGAAGTGGGTTTTTGCGCCTGGGCTGGTTGCGGCCATCTTCGGTCTATTTGTTGTGTCATTTCAGCCACAACAGACCTCTGAAAGTCTCTTAAAAAATCCATGGTGATGACAAGAGGGCGTTCCTCTTCAGGCAAGGAAGTCTCTGGGGGACTTTGTTCGGTAGCTGGTTGGGTCTCAGGCGCGGACGGGGACTTTGGAAGTCCTCTGTCCTTCGAACGCCGAGTTTCGACAACAGCTACCTGGGAGTAGTTTCCCACAGACGGCGCCAAATGATGCCCCGAGGCATCTTCGTTTGCTGTCATGTTGACAGGTGGGGAGACTTCCTGAGGAGGCGAGCGCCTGGAGCTCTGGTTTCCCAGCTGAGTGCGCCTGAAAAGCTCAAAGAAGAGGTTAGGAGGTCCCCGGTTTGCTTTTCCGGGGAGGACCCTCCGACGCCCAAGTCAGTTTTCTGAGTGAAAGTGGAGGAAGAACACTAAGGGATCAAGTGTCTTGCCTGTTTTGTGTTTTCTCAGAGGGAGGAAAATGCCCATCCTTTGCCCAGTCCCATTTCCTAGTATTTATAGGAGTAGCTGGTCCGTTCAGATCATGACACGTGTTCGGTCGGATTTGATCTGTACTTTTGGACCTAGGGGACAGGCAGCCGTTTGCAGCCTCCTTTAGCCCTGGACCCGGACAGGTTGTGTCAGGACTGGGGCGGCTGCGGCGTGTCAGTTCGCCGTTCTGATGTGACGTGTAGGGCTTGTGGGCGACATGTCAGAGGCTCCTTAAATGCTCATATCGTACTCCCGAGGTCCCCTGGGCGAGGTCGCCCTTCGGTGCGTGCACCCTCTTCGGATTCTATCCGTCTTTTGGTGCGAGCACCTCCTTCGGGATCTATTCAATAGTTCTGGGAGTTCCCTTGATGAACACCTTCTTCGGGACTTATACCCATAGTCCGGTGATTCCCTTGTTCAGGTGTTTCTTGTTCGGGGAAGATCCTCTTCGGGGCTTCTGCCTTCGGGGAGATTCTTCCTTACTTTAGAGAGATGACTTTCTTACCCGAAGACGGTCAGTTTGGCCCCTCGATGGAGACGGTGTTATCCTCGGAATTCCTGACGAGCTAACCGAAGTCTCGAGCTCATAGTGTTTGACTTCGCACCTTCCGAGGTCAGTAAAAAGATCCTCTCTTGGGTGACGTCAGACTCCTCGGCCAATATTCTGGCAGGGAGTTACTACCGAGGAGGCAATAGCCTTTGGCTATCAGCTACTAAGCTTGAAAATATCCTAACAGAATAAGTAAATGACCATGAACATGTCTTAGGATATTGGAGTATAGGTAACATGAGCATGTATCGTGTCACACAACTGTGTATCCTTGCTTAGCTTGTAAGCAACCTACAGGTTGGTAGCAATGAGCGTGTAAGTAGCAAAACATGGGCCTGCTATAGCGGAACATGTGCGTGTTGATGACACAGGCATGTAAACATCAAACAGGCTGTGTCCTTCAAAATTTTTACCATCCTTTAAGTCCAATAGGGTACATGCCCATGACCCTGACCATGTTTTCACATTTAGCCCCAAACTTGTCAATTTTTCTTCCTATCTTGCACATTGAGCCAAATGTGATCTGCAATCAAAACATTTAGAAATTAAGTGCCAAATTTGATCATAAACACTTGAAAAACCAGAAAGTATAAAGGAAACAATAATAAAAAAAACAGTTATAAGTATATTAAATTCCTCCATACTTGAACCTTTACTTGCCCTCAAACAAAGCTTCAACTTTAAGTTGAAAATTTTAAAACCTACTCTTGAGCATTAAGTTACAAATTGATAGAATTTTACTCTAGGGTCATTTAATAACTTAATAAGAAAAATCAAGCATGAATTTTAGTCGATCAATTTAGTGCATTACCAAATCAAAATAAATTCAAATAAGCAATCCCTTCATAACTTGGAGATGATGGTCTTTAATAACTTAGCTAGCATCAAATCAATGTGCAAAGTATAGGTGGCAAACCAAGCTAGATTAGAGTTTAATATGCATATCTACTAATAATACCATAATCCCATGGATAAGTTGTGATCAACTGAGATTTTTTTTTTTGTTTTGAATTTTCCTCTCATGTCACCATTTAGCAAGTGTACCAACATGAGCTTTGTCTATACTCAGGCTACTAACTTAGTACAATTCAAGGGCGATTTTCATACTCATAACCTAAGTATCTTTTTTCAAGTGGTGATTAATTATTACCTTAGGAGAAAAAAAACCATTTACTTAGGTGCTTAGGATTAGTGGAGTAGTAACTTATTTGTTAAAAAAATATCATTTTTCACAACTTTTCCACAATCGAAGACAACTTACCCATCAACCAAACAATCCACAAAATCTAGCAAATTGAACTTCCTAGTCTAGCTTGTTTTGCACCTATATAGTACGCACAAAAATCCGATAAAAACCAGTTTCTCAAACCGTCATAAATCTAGCTTATTTTAGGATCCCAAAGCAGGTTAAATGCTCAGTTAACTTCATACAGAATAACCTATAGTTCCTAACTAAATAACCAAATTAAGCAAAAAAGAACCCCATAGCATCCAAAAAAATCATGCAATCTAACTCAAATACTAAAAAACAAAATGGCTCAAAAAGTCAATTGATAAGTTAACTAAGCTGCCTTTTCCTCCCACACTTAGATGTGCATTGCCCTCAATATACAAGTATACAATGAAAAGCATGAAGAAATAAAGAGAGAGGAATTAAATATATGACACCACCCTAACTAAATTTGTTGATTGCCATAGGAAATTATAGTTCCATGCATTTCAGAGAAGTATACATTATAGGTCCATGAGAGAAGGATCTGGAAACAAAAGAATCAATTAAACTAATAGGCAGAGAAAAATGAAATATACATAAAGGAAAGAAATAAAAGTACAACTAAAAATAGGAAACAATATTCAACAGAAATCTGGAATGGAACAAAAAAAAGAAACAAACAAAAATCAAGTCTCGGTTGCCTTAGATGTAGTGAAGGACATGTTATCAACGACCAGTGGATCCTGAGTAACTATCTATACAAGTGGTGGTAGTGTTGAAAAGTCCTGGTCCATGCAAATCACTACAATGCTGATGCAAAATCGTGATTGAAAATTGCAACTGAAAGTCAGTCGCTAGGTGTTGTTGTCACTAAGCAGTCGGAATAAAAAATGTGCACTTTTTATTGTGATTGATGGGCTTCTGAAACATTTAGTCACCCACATAGTTGTTGTCTTTCAGTTGGAAACTTATTATAGATTTGATTTCAGTCACCCTTCAGTTGGTTTTTTAGGTGCCCAATTTGTCTCAGTCGTCTTCTTAGTGGCTAAGTTGATTTAGAAGTTTTCGGTTTTTAAGGTTTGGGTTTTTTTAGAGTTTAGAGTATATGTATTAGGATTTTTTTTTTGTTTTAGGGATATAGAATTAGGATTTAGGGTTTTTAAGAGATTAAGGGTATTGGACATAGATTTAGGGTTTGAAATTAGTATATGGTTAAGGTATTAATTAAATCAATTTAATATAAGGGTTAATTTAGAGCTTTTTTATGATTTAGGGTTTGCAAATTTTTTTAGGGTTTAGAGATATAGAATTAGGATGGTTTAAGGGTATTTAATTAAGTATTAGGGTATTGAAATTTAGGGTATGAGATTTGCATTTAGTTAGGATTTAGGGTTAATGGTATAGATTAAGTTTAGGGTTTAGGGTTTAGGGTTAATGGTATAGTTTAGGTTTAGCGTTTAGGGTTTGTATTTAGGGTTTAGGGTTTAATTAGGGTTTAATGTTTAATTAGGGTTTGTATTTTGGGTTTAGGGTTTACTTAGGGTTTAAGGTTTAATTAGGGTTTGTGTTTGGGATTTAGGTTTTAGGGTTAATGGTAGTTAGGCTTAAGGTTTATGGTTTAGGGTTTAATTAGAGTTTAGGTTTTAATTAGGGGTTTGTATTTAGGGTTTAGGGTTTAATTAGGGTTTGTATTAAGGGTTTAGAATTTAGGATTAATGGTAGTTAGGGTTAGAGTTTAGGGTTTAATTAATAGAGTTGTATTTAGGGTTTAGGGTTAATGGTAGTTGGGTTTCGGGTGTAGGTATTAATTAGGGTTAGTATTTATGGTTTAGGGTTAATGATAGTTAGGTGTTAGGCGCATAATTTAGCGATCAAAGTTGTTGACTTTTCGGCAACTTTGACCGTTAGTGACTTGCATCTCTCCCCTTTTATCTTAGTTTTTTCTTGTTTTCATTGGTTTTCTATAGGTTGGATGGCATTGTGGACATAGCGGTTTGGAGCGGGATTGAGCGAGACGGAGTTTGGGCATGCGAAGCTGTTGAAGATAAAATAAAGCGTTGGCGACACGTCTCCAACGTTAGCGATGTTCTGTGAAATTTTCGGCAATTGGTGATTCATCGCCGCCATCTTGACCCAGTTGGGATGCGTCACCAATGTCAACTCTGTTTCGCCGAGCCTCGCAATTTTGATGGTCCCCCACACTTCCTACCTGATGGCCTGTCCTTCGAAGAGGGATTTTTATTCCTTTAGGGTTTTGGAAGAAAAGGAGAGAAAAGAGGAGGCCTGGGGTATAAATAGGGGAAGGAAACGAAAAGCTCATCATTTACCTTGGCATCATCTTTTTCTCATCTCTTCTTGGGATTTCCACCATTGGAGAAGGCTTGAAGCTTGGAGAAAGAGACTAGGAGTCAAGGAGGCTTAGACTACTAGGATCCATCTTGGGTTTCTTCTTTTCCTTTTCTCATTTAGTTGGATTTTCATGGTTAGTTTATTTATGGGTTTATTGTTGAACAACATGATGGATTGTGAGTAGGTTGTTACATCTCTCTAGGATGACACTTTTTTTTCTTGCTATTCAATGGATTTCTGTTGATTTTTTATGGATATGGATAACTTGTGTTGCCTATTCTTGCGCTAAATGCTATGTGTTAAAAGGCCACCTCACACAAATCACTAATCCCATTTAGTTCTTGAGAGAGGAAAAAAAGGGGATGGAAGAGAAGAATGGGGCATAATAGGTTTATTAGATTAGAGGTAATCTAGGAATTCATTAGGTGTTTAAAAGTGGGTTAAGGCTTAATCCATCTTAGGTTAAAACATGTGCTTGAGTAATGCCTTGTTTAATCACGGGTGAGCAAAAGCTTGTCTTGAGAAAGGGGTTTTTGAATGTTGAACCTCATCACCACACAAGGGGTGACTATCTTAGGGTTTCAATTAGCTTGGGTAGCAAGGAAAGGGAATGAAATGTTAGGGGTATGGTTTTAACATTTTTAGCCCATTTGACAAGTCTCTTTTAGTACATATTGCATTCCTTTAGCTTAACATCTCACATTGCATTAGTAATTAGCAATTTCATCCACTCTATCTTGATACTTTTCCATGGTAGTTTAGGTAGCTTAAGTAGTTAAAATTCAAATCTTGGTAAAATCTCATTATCTCTTGGGACGATACCCATATTTTCATTTTAGTACATGACAACACCGTATACTTGCGAGTAAATGAGGGTTATAAATGAAAAGCTCTTGGTTTTACAACAAAGTTTTTGGCGCCGTTGCTAAAGATTTTGATTAGATTTTTCCTTGGTTATTGAATGTTGGTTACTCTTGTCTACTTGATTTTTGTCCTTGTAGTTAGTGTGCTCTTCTTTGTCAATTGTGGGTACATCTAGTGCATGACCCAGAGCTCTTATTCTCAATTGGTACCGCTTGATCCGGAGATTGAAAGAAGCTTAAGGGAACTTCGTTTAAGAAGCAAGGTGGTTGAGGAAGGTAACAACAGTACTTCTGATTCTGTCAATATGGAAGGAAATCAAGGAGACAACATGAGGAACCTTGGAAGGGAAAGGAATGTCAATGCCGTGGATCCCAATAGGGTTGAAGAAGTGATGGACAATGGTAATGGTGCTAGAAGAAGAGGTAGACCGCTGTTTGACTACTTTCGTCCTCCTAAGGTGGAGGATCATGATAACATGATAAGACTAGTGCCACTTTGAGGGCGAGGTTTCATGATTCCTAGCCATGTTCTCCAATTAGTTAAAGCACATCTATTCGGAGGAGCTCTTGATGAAGATCCAAACAACCATATCAAGAGGTTTGTTCGACTATGTGATACTTTTGATTTGGAAGGTGTAAGTGAAGATGCGAAAAGGATGAGACTTTTCCCCCTTTCTCTTGTGGATGAAGCTATGGAGTGGTTTGAGAATTTGGAGCCTACATCGGTTCATACATGGCAAGAGTTATATGATGCATTCATTCGGAGGTTTTTCCTATCTCAAAAAGCTTTTGAGCTTAAGAACGAGTTGTTGGCCCTTAGACAAAATGAATGAGAGTCACTTGTGAAGGCATGGGTGCACTTCAAGAGGATGGTGAAGAGGGTCCCAACTCAAGATATTGATCAAGCTCACCTACTCCATCTATTCTATAATGGATTGAGTTTAAATACTCATTTGCAAGTTGACGCCGCCGCTGGTGGTTTCTTATTATTGAAAGATGTGGAGTGTTTTGAATTGTTAAACAACATGGTCAAAATCCTTGAGCTTAGTGAAAAAAGGGCTCCAAGGAAGGGGAGTGGTTTGTATGAGGTAGACAAGATACCTCTCTCCAAGCACAACTTTTGGCATTCACTAGCATGTTATCCAAATTGTTAAAAAATCAAGATAGGATGAAATTGCAACAAGCTATGGCTAGTGAGGATGTCAAAGAAGTAGAAGATGTGAATTTTTTGTGGTATCGGAATCCTTACCCACCCAAGCAAGGAAGAGGAAACTTCTTCCTAGGAATTTTCAACATGAAGGGTTCAACTATTCAAATCCAAAAGTTGCTATGCAACCACAAGGTGAGACTTCTAATGAATCGGATGCTTCTTTGAAGGACTTCATGAAGGGAATGATGGGAGAGTTCATGCATGAAGTGAGGGGGATGGCTAGTGGACAAAAAAAAAAAAGATTTATGCATTGGAAGATGAGATGAAGACTATGCAAGCTAACACTCAAGCATTGATTAAAAATTTGGAAACACAAATGGGTCAACTAGCTACTTCTATGCGGCAACTCCAAAAAGGGAATTTTATACCTAGTGATATGGATGTCAACCCAATGGAGTCTTGCCAAGCTATTGCTTCAAGAAGTGGGACGAATGTGGTAACACAGCCCAAAGAGCCACCCACTCAAGAAGATTACTTCTCCAAAGACACATCTTACTGGAAAATGTTGAAGATGTTCAAGTGTTACCACCAAGCGATGAGGAAGCTAATTCAAAGGGGGAGGCAAGAAATGTGCCCATGCAAGAGAAAGCACCAAAGCATATTCCTCTTCTTCCATACCCCCAAATGTTTAGGCCTAAGAAGGAAGGCACGCAATTTATGAGGTTTATAGAAATATTCAAAAAATTGGAGATCAACATTCCCTTCTTAAAAGCAATAAATCAAATGCCTTCATATGCCAAGTTCCTCAAGGAATTGATCACCAAAAAAAGGAAGTTCCCTGATAATGAACTCATTTTGATGAAGGAAGAAGCAAGTGCCATTATTCAAAGGAAGATGCCTAAAAAATTCAAGGACCTAGGGAGTTTCACTATTCCTTTAGACATTGGGTCTTTCCATTGTGACAAGGCTTTATGTGACCTTAGAGCTAGTATTAACTTGATGCCATTATCTATTTGTAGGAGCCTTGGTCTTGGAGAGGTAAAGCCTTCATCGATTTGTCTCCAATTGGCAGATAGATCATTCACCATTCCAAAAGGTTTTTTGGAGGATGTGTTGTTTAAGGTTGGCAAGTTCATATTCCCAGTAGACTTTGTAGTGTTGGACATGGAGGAAGATTGAAACATGCCAATCATACTTGGGAGACCATTCTTCGCTATCGGGAAAGCCGTGATAGATGTGGAAAAAGGTAATCTCACTTTGAGAGCTAATGATAAGGAAATTACTTTCAATCTTGCTCAAGCCATGAAATCTATTGATGATGAGATGCCCAAGTGTTTTATGGTTGATGCGATTGATTCTTGTATTAAAGATATAAGGGATTTATTGCTTATTGAGGACTCACTTGGAAGGGCACTTGTTTTTGGGAATCCATGTGTGAGGAAGACTATGAAGTAATGAGTACCTTGGTTACCCTTGATTCTTGTGGGAAGTTAAAAGTTCCAAGAAAAAGGGCAGAGCAACTTTTATCTTATGATCTCAAGGAAGAGCCTAAGTTAGAGTTGAAGCCACTACCGAAAGGTCTCAAGTATGTCTATCTTGGCAATGAAGGGTCCTTTCCGGTGATTATTTCTTCTACATTGACTACTTTGGAGGAAGAGAAATTGATTCGAGTGTTAAGGGAGTATAGAAGGGCAATAGCTTGGTCCATCTCCGACATCAAGGGAATTAGCCCGAAAATTTGCATGCATAAGATTCTTATGGAAGATGACTTTAGGCCTTCCATTGAAGCTCAAAGAATGTTAAATCCAAAGATGAAGGAATTAGTAAAAGAGGAAATTGTGAAGTTGTTTAATGCCGGGGTTATCTATCCAATCTCGGATTCCTAATGGGTAAGCCTAGTGCAAGTGGTACCTAAAAAGGGTGGTACAACTGTGGTGGGCAATAATAACAATGAATGGATTTCTACTCGGTTAGTCACCAAATGGAGAGTATGTTTCGATTATCGGAAGCTCAACAAAGCTACCCGAAAAGATCATTTCCCCCTTCATTTTATTGATCAAATATTGGATAGGTTGGTGGGGCATGAGTTTTATTGCTTCTTGGATGGGTATTCGGGCTATAATCAAATTGTGATAGCACCAGAGGATCAAGAGAAGACTACTTTCACTAATCCTTGGGGTACATATGCCTTTTGAAGAATGCCATTTGGACTTTGCAACGCGCCAACAACCTTTCAATGATGTATGATGGCCACCTTTTCGGACATGGTGGAAAAATGCATGGAGGTATTTATGGATGATTTTTCGGTCTTTGGTGATTCTTTTGATGCATGTTTGGATAATCTAGCTCTTGTCTTGAAGAGATGTCAAAAAACTAACTTAGCTTTGAATTGGAAAAATTGTCATTTCATGGTTAGCTCGGGTATAGTGCTTGGTCACAAAATTTCTTGCAAGGGCATGGAGGTGGATAGAGCCAAGATTGTGGCCATTGAAAAATTACCTCCTCCCTCAAATGTGAAAGGGGTTAAAAGTTTCTTAGGGCATGCCGGCTTCTACTGGAGATTTATAAAGGATTTTTCCAAGATTGGTAAGCCCTTATGCAACTTGCTTGAAAAGAATGTGTCATTTCATTTTGATGAAAGTTGCTTGGAAGCATTCAAGATCTTGAAGGAGAAATTGGTGAGTGCGCCGGCGATGGTAGCACCCAATTGGGAGGAACCATTTGAAATCATGTGTGATGCTAGCGATTTTGCCATGGGAGCGGTGTTGGGTCAAAGGCAGGAAAAGATTTTTCGAGTTATCTATTATGCTAGCAAAACCTTAGATGGAGGTCAACAAAATTACACCACAACGGAGAATGAGCTCTTGGCGGTGGTCTATGTGGTGGACAAGTTTCGGTCTTATATTGTGGGTTCTAAAGTTGTGGTTCACATCGATCATGCGGCAATTGGATATTTGTTTACCAAGAAGGATGCCAAACCAAGACTTATAAGATGGATTCTCTTGCTTCAAGAATTTGATTTGGAGGTGAAGGACAAGAAAGGATGTAAGAATCTTGTGGCTGACCACATATCTAGATTGGAAGGCCAAGAGCAACCTTTAGAAAGACCTATTCAAGAGCACTTCCCAGATGAAAGTCTATTCAAAGTAGAAGGTAAGTTGCCATGGTATACGGATTATATGGATTATCTAGGTTGTGGAGTCTTGCCACCAAACTTGTTTCACCAAGAAAAGAAGAAGTTTCAAGCCGATGTCAAACATTATCTTTAGGATGAGCCTCTCCTCTTTCACCGGTGTGCCAACCAAATTATAAGGAGGTGCATATCAAATGAGGAGGTAAAAGATGTTCTCCACCATTGTCACTCCTCACCATGTAACGGTCACTTTGGAGCTTCCAAGACAGCAAGTAAGGTATTGCAAACCGGCTATTATTGGTCATCTTTATTTAAGGATACATATACCTTTGTGAAAACATGTGATAGATGCCAAAGGTTAGAAAAAATTTCTAGGAGGGATGAAATGCCATTGCAAAATATTCTTGAGGTAGAAGTGTTTGATTTAGGGGGTATAGATTTTATTGGTCCTTTTCCTCTCTCATTTGGCAATCATTATATTTTGCTTGCACTTGATTATGTTTCTAAATGGGTAGAAGCCATTGCCACCCCTTCTTATGATGCTAATGTGGTTGTCAAGTTCCTTCAAAGGAATATTTTTGCAAGGTTTGGAACACCTAGAGCGATTATCTCCGACAAGGGATCACACTTCATCAACAAGACTTTGGCTCAAGCTCTAGTGAAGTATGGTGTGCGGCATCAAGTGTCCCTCCCTTATCATCCATAAATGAATGGCCAAGCCAAAATTTCAAATCGGGAGATCAAGAATATATTGGAAAAGACGGTGAGCATCAATCGAAAAGATTAGTCACAAAAGTTGAGTGATGCACTTTGGGCATATCGAACGGCATTCAAGACACCAATTGGAATGTCTCTATATTGACTTGTGTTTGGGAAGGCTTGCCACTTACCAGTGGAGTTGGAGCACAAGTCATATTGGGCAGTGAAGAAAATGAAATTTGAGTTAAAGAGTGCCCAAGAAAAGAGAGCTATCCAATTGGATGAGTTGGATGAAATCCACCTTGATGCTTATGAGAATGCAAGGATTTACAAGGAGAGAACGAAGCTTTGGCATGATAAGATGCTTGTGAAGAAGGATTTCCAACAGGGTCAAAAAGTGTTTCATTTCAATTCAAGGTTGAGGTTTTTCCTGGGAAAGTTAAAATCCAAGTGGTCGGACCCGTTTGAGGTGGTTAAGGTGAAGCCATATGGAGCAGTGGAGCTCAAGGGTCACAATAGATCCATATTTCAAGTCAATGGACAACGAGTAAAAGCCTATTATGGTGATGAACTTTGGCACATTGGCCAATTGATTTTGGTTGAACTCGATCCTTGAAGGAATAGTCAAAGGCGCCTAACTAGAGGCGTAAAACCAAGCACTAGTCGCGAGGCAGCCCGATTTCCATTATCTTGTCTTTTCACATTCATGAGTTACTTTGTGTTTTCTTTTTGATTTTGTGGTTATTTGGTGTTTTAATGTGTTTTTGTAGGGTTGGAAAAGCCATAGGAAGGAGATAGGAGGGGATGGACAACACTAGTTCAACATGGGGAAGTACAATTCTTTGATTGGTCAAGGAGTAAGTGGGTAAGTATAGAAAATTAGGAGGTTAAATTGACAAAATATTAAAAATTGAGGGTGTGTTCGCAAACGTTGGCGACGCATCGCCAATTTGCAAAAAAAAAAAAATGACAGAGCGTTCATAACATTGGCAACGCATTGCCAGAATTTCACCTTCAGTGGCGACACATCGTCGATACTTGAACTGTCATTTTTATCTCTTATGTTTTCACTTATCTTCACTTTTTAACTCACCCCTCCACCAAATAACCTCTCAACTCTCAAACACTAGCCCTTCCATAAGCCTCACGGTTCGATTTTCTTGTTAGTTTTCCTCTCAAGATTTAAAGCCAGTAAGTTCTTCTTCCTAATCTTCTTCTTCTCTTGTCCTTTTTGATGCTTTATTGGGTGTGAATCGTGCATGCTTGCTGGCTCTTGAAATTGATTAATTGCACATTGGTTTTATGGATTTCTTGCTTGATTTTGATCTACATTGAGTACATGTATGTATTGGGAGTGTTTTATGGATTGGGTTATGGATTTGGAATGAAAATCATAGTTAGAAAAATTGCCCACAAAGAGGGCCACGAAATTTTCATGGCAATTTCTTGATGATGCTTATTCTTGTTGGTTGGTGGACTCCAAAAGTTTTATCTACATGGATTAGGAGTGGGTCAAGCTTGAATTCCTACTAATTTGCTCTAGGGTGCTTGAATTTAACATTTGATTGTTTCCGAAAAAGTGTAACTCAAGTTTCTCCATAGGTACTTTGCACAACAATGTGCTTTCATGTGCTTATTGTTTATCTCAATTCTTTGTGTGGGTTGCATCTTGGTATAGCATATTGTAAGTTTGTGTCGTCAGTTTACACTCGGAAGCATGATTTTCACATGTAGCAATGGCAAGAATTATGTATGGACTATTGTGGGGATTCTTGTGATAGCATGTTTATGAGCATACAACTCTTGGCATAGGCTTCATTCTTTATGATGAATTGCTCGATTAGCAAGTATGTATTGCATATATGCCTAATCCCAACATGTTCATGCCTCACAACACTTAGAACAATATCCTAGAGTGCTCCAATATGCTAGAATGAACATGAACTAGGCATTGAAATCCTTCAACTTTGCATGAGCTTTTCTTGTGTAGTTTTCCAAGTTGAAGTTGTATTCGTGGTCGTGAATGCTAGTTCTTTGTCCTGTAATTTTTCATGTAAAAGAATTTGAATTGAATTTTGTGTTTGGCTCTGTAGGAAACATGCCTCGCAAGTCAGTGCTAGTTCATTCTCTTAAGGAAAAGGGAAGGGGAAAAAGGATTCGTGAAGAGGAGCCTCAAGAACCTCCTTATGACAAGAACCGCTTTGTCTCTTCTTGGGCGCACAACTATTTTGAGGGGTTCTCGATCCCCAAGTTGACACCGGAGCGGGGCTTTGACTTCTCCAAGAAAGAAAACGAGGGTATTCTGAGAGTGTTGGAGAGGCGAAGATGGCAGCACTAGGTTGCTCATCCTCGAGCAGAGGTCCCTAAAATACTGATCATGGAGTTCTATGTGAATCTAATAAGGGCATATTATTTGAATCACTGGGTGAAGGTTTGCTTTGCGAGGACTCACAGTTTGCACTACGACGACACACTTATCAACAGCTTGCTTCAGATCAACCCGTTAATTGGAGAATCAATCAAGGAAGCCACACTTGAGCAGATGGCTCAAATAGTGTGCGGTCACCTCGTCAACTAGACATTGAGCAAGGATCAGTCTCATATGAAGCTTTACTTCAGCTCCTTAACTCTCCCACCTGAAATGAAAGCATGGAATTACTTTATCTCTTGTCGCCTCGTCCCGACGACTCACGTTCGGGAAGTCACCCCGGATTGTTTGGAGGTCCTATATTGCATTGCATGTGATTTCCGGATAGATGTTGGACGCTTCATCCTCAAGCATATCCTTCATGCCGCAAAGTCAAAGCGAGGGAACCTACCTTTCCCACAGTTAATCACTAGTTTGCTTTTGAGGACCGGTGTCGACTTGGAAGACCCATTGAAGTTATCTTTGGTCATAAGGCCAATTTTAGTGGACAAACTAATTGGAGCATTGGCAGGCATTCAAGAAATAGCTTCAGATGAGGAGGAGGAAGACGCCGTTCATAAGCAAGAGCAAGTTGAAGAAGAGGAAGAAAAGGAAGAGTAGTTTCAGGAGCAGGATCGGGGAGGAGATGAGCGAGGGGGTACTTATGAGCAATTGATCGACCTGTAACATCCGCCCCCAGGGTGAACAACTCCTTTTTATTATTCACTCCTATTGAGGAAAATATTGAGCTTAAGTTTAGGGGGGTTTTGTTTAATAGTCATGCCTGATATTCCTTGTTTGTGCCATTGTTTTTCATTCTTTTGTGTTTGTTGGGTTGTTTTAGTCTAAGTTGTTTTCTTGAGAATTAGGTTAATCTTTGTTTGTTTCATTTTAGGGTGACCTTTTCTTTCATGCTTTTCTTTCATTTAATCTTTGTAGGTTGCATGTAGGAGCATATAGGTTGATTTCTTTTTGTGTTTTCCTATTTCATTTTTCTTAAGCCCCAATGGAAACCATCGTTGCATATGGATGGATGTGGTTGCTAGTTTTACTCTCTTGAAGTTTTGGTGAATTTGGAAAGTTGGTTTTGAAACTTTCGGTGGAACCTTTATGGTGTGATGTTTTGAGCTTGGAATTATTGTGCTATGAACTTGTTCTCTCTTGAGATCTTTGTGCTGTGTTTAAATCTAGAACTTGCCTGATGACCCGTCAAATCCACAGTAGTTGTATGAAATTTGAAGCTCGTTTGGTTTCATAGGATGAACCTTTTCCCCAAATAGCCAACCCTATCATGCTTCCTCTTAGTAAGCCCTTTTGTGCCTAATTGCTTATTTTTTTTGTTTCACCCATATTTTGAGCTCTCACTGTCTTTATATCCTTGCTTTCACCCAAGGTGGAAAATGTAAATCATGGGCTTAGAAGAGGCTACTTTGAGTTGAATGAAGTAGTGAAATAAGAGCAAGTTTAAAGGGGTCTTGATGAAAAAAGAATTTTAATTACTACTCCACTGTTTCGTAATGTCGAAGTAAGGTTGGGGTCTTCTCCTAAGGCAAGAGTTGATCACAGCTCGAAAAAGATGCTTGAGACATGAGTATGGTTTAAGAAAAAAAAAACAAGAGGAAAATAAATCACCTTGGATTGTATTGAGTTAGTAGCTTGGGTATAGACAGAGCTCCTGTTTGTACACTTGCTAAACGGCGAAATACATGAAGAGGAAATAGTAGTTGGTTAAGAGGTGTAATGTGTTGGTGGACTTTGGGTTGACACTTGTTCAATTTGATTGTTTCTTTTAAGCCCTTGATTTAAATTTTTGTACCTCATTAGCTCCACTCAGAAAGCCTTCATCCTGTTCCTCCTATTTTCCTAGCCCAGACCCATTGCAACCTTTCAAAAAATCATTTGAGCTTTGAGTTTTATAGAACTTACCATAGAGGAATATGGTAGGGGAAGTTGGATCCTCTTGCAAGCCTATGGAAAGAAACATAGTAGAAGTTTCAAGTTACGTGGCATAACTTCTTTAGTAGGAATTGAGCTTAAGTGTTAAAGGTATGACCCCTCAAGGGTTCCACCTTAAGTAGCAAAACCTTTCTTTCCTTAGTCAGCATTACTTTTTTTGAAGTTGAACTAGTGGATTATTGTAGTTTCTATGTTTTGTTGTGTTTAGTTTGTCTAGGTTAGGCACACTAGGGACTAGCTTAGGTTTAAGTTTGAGGGAATTTGTTAGACGCATAATTCAATGGTCAAAGTTGTTGACTTTTCGGTAACTTTAACTATTAATTACTTGTATCTCTCCCATTTTATCTTAGTATTTTCTTGTTTTCATTGCCTATCTACAGGTTGAATGCTGTTGTGGACATAGCGGTTTGGAGTGGGATTGAGCGAGACAGAGTTTGTGCATGCGAAGCAGTTGAAGATAAAATAAAGCGTCGCCAACGTTAGCGACGTTCTGTCAAATTTTCACCAATTAGCAATGTGTCGCCACCTTGTCGACCCAGTTGGTGATGTGTCACCAACGTCTACTCTATTTTGCCAAGCCTCACAATTTTGATGATCCCCCACACTTCCTACCTGATGACCTGTTCTTGGAAGAGGGATTTTTATCCCTTTAGGGTTTTGGAAGAAAAGAAGAGGAAAGAGGAGGCCTGGGGTATAAATAGGGGAAGGAAATGAAGAGCTCATCATTTACCTTGGCATCGTCTTTTTCTCATCTCTTCTTGGGATTTCCACCATTGGAGAAGGCTTGAAGCTTGGAGAAAGAGACTAGGAGTCAATGAGGCTTAGACTACTAGGATCCATCTTGCGTTTCTTCTTTTCCTTTTCTCATTTAGTTGGATTTTCATGGTTAGTTTGTTTATGGGTTTATTGTTGAACAACATGATGGATTGTCAGTAGGTTGTTACATCTCTTTAGGATGACACTTCTTTTTCTTGCTATTCAATGGATCTCTATTGATCTTTTATATATATGGATCATTTGTGTTGCCTATTCTTGTGCTAAATGTTGTGTGTTGAAAAACCACCTCACACAAATCACCAATCTCATTTAGTTCTTGATGGATACTCATAAGTGTATTGCTATTAAGGGTTTAAATTGTCATTTTACACTTTGAGTATAATTAATTTCTATATTCTGAGCATTTTTCCTTCGGGTTACTATTCATGCATTTTTACTATTCATAGTTACTATTCATCGACTTACTGTTCATATGCGTGTTTCACTGTTCATACGCATATTTACTGTTCATTAATATTAAAAAATATATATTAAATAATTATTTTTTTTATGTAGGTAAAATCACCACTTGGCGTTCCTTCACGAGAAAAATCATATTTGGAGCTGTAGACGTCGGAACTAAGTGATTCTAAATTCATCTGAAAGGTAACACATAGATCTTCAACTCTGCTTCATCCCGCGAGCTAGTTTGATTGTTGCTAAAGAGAAGATCTACAAGTTCCATGCTTTGAGGAAGAGCTGATTCGATATCTACGATGGTCAAAAAATTAAAAGAAGTTGCAACTTGCCTTGTTGATTTGTATTTACCTACATTTTACTATTTTACCATTTCACCCACCTCAGAACTCTATAAGTAGGCACCTTGGGGGGAGGACGAATTCATGCCATTTCTTAAGCCATTTCCATGTTCTTTTATCATTTTTAGCTTTTCTCCTTTAGTTTTATTCTTGTTTTCAATACCGAAGCTTTGTTTAAGTGTTTTCTCGTTCTTCTTCTGTTCTTCTTTTGATCTTTCAATCCATGTTTATTTCATATTTCTACATGTTGTTTAATTTTATCATGGTTAACTAATCTTCTATTTGCTAAGGTAAAAGGGTGAAGCTTTTGGTATAAAGGTTATAATTGATTTGAATGGATCACAATGTTAATGGTATTTTCTTCCTTAATCTATTTAACTTCCCTATTTGTTAAGTGGGAGTCTTGATTCATCATAGTCAATCATTGGCACAAAAGCTACTTGATTCCCTCTGTAGAACATGGCTCTGCCGACTATATTGGAATCTTGAATTATTGTCGACAAAGGTTGGTATGATGGATACTTGAACCCATTAGCAGGTGTTGGAATTTTAAGATCAATGAAAGTTAATACTAACTAAATTCCCCGATTGGAGCTTCCTTTATGTGTGGATACCAATTGAGTGGTAAGATGCGCTAAAATTAATTATAACCGATATACTAAAAATGGATCCCCTAACCTTAGCTATTTTATTTGAATTTGAATTTTTAATCAACACTTGTTCACACATTTCACAAAAACCTTCATTCACTTTTATAATTTGTATTTCTTAATTTACTTCCCTGTGGTTCGACACTTGGACTCCCAAGATTTTATTACTTGCGACAACCTACACTTGGGTTACAACTACTAGAGCGCAGCAAGTTTTTGTAGCCGTTGCTGGGGAAGTAAAATTAGAGTACAAGTTCAATTTTTTTTCTTTTTGTTCCTTTTTATTTTATTTCTTTTTTTTTTTTTATCATATGGAAGGTTGAGCCTCTTACCTCTTCGTTAATCATATGGAAAGCTGAGCCTCCTACCCCTTAATTTTTGTTAATCTTATATTTCTTAATTTTTTTTACTTTTATTGTTGAATGGAAGGCTGAGCCTCCTATCTTTTATTTTTTTTTCATATTGCTTTCTTTTTATTTATTTTTCTTATTATTATTAAATGGAAAGCTGAGCCTCCTACCTAACTTATTATTGATATTTGCTTTGTCTTGTTATTATTTTGTTTTTGTATGAAGACTTGGTCACGTACATCATGTGGTAGACTGATAAGAGAATCTGCATCTTTTTCAAACATGGCCGAACACATTAATGAACAAGAAGATAATCATTCTCTACATAATGACCAAGATCGACCTAGAAACTTAAAGAACACATGAACCCCATAAGAAATAGCACACCATCATGTCTAATTTTTCCTATTGATTCATGTAACTTCAATTTCAAGTCAGGTATTATTCAACTTTTACCAACTTTTCATGGCTTTGATTCCGAAAATCCTTATTTGCAGCTGAGAGAATTTGAGGAAGTCTGTCACACATATAATAACCTAAACTGTAGCATGAACACTATCAGGCTTAAGTTTTTTCCTTTTTCTTTAAAAGATAAAGCTAAAACTTGCCTACAGTATCTTAGGTCAGGCTCTGTTAATTCATGGGATGAACTGCAACAACAATTTTTGAATTTTTTTTTCCTGCCCACAGAACAAATTCTTTCAAAAGGCAAATCACCACTTTCACACAAAAATAAGGAGAAACTTTTTACCAGTGTTGGGATAGATATAAAGATTTACTTAACACATGCCCACACCATGGTTTTGAAAATTTGAGATTAGTCTCACATTTTTACAAAGGTTTATCACTTAGGGAAAGACAAAAGGTAGAAATGATGTGCGATGAAACATTTGAGGATAAAGATCTTGACAAGGCAATGAATTATCTGGACATGCTCGCAGAGAATGCACATAATTGGGACACCGCTGGTACATATGAAGCCCCAGGTAAGACTCAATCCCCTGCATCTAGTGGAGGCATATATCATCTTAAGGAAGATAATAACCTTCAAGTAAAATTTGCATCCCTAGCTAGAAAGGTTGAAGCATTAGAAATGAAATAAATTGGTCATTTAAAATCCATTGAAGAAATTGTTTGTCACATTTGTGAGACCAATAATCATTCCACTAGCAATTGCCCAACCTTGCCCACTTTTAAAGAATGTCTCCATGAACAAGTCAATGCGTTGAACAACTTCAAGAAGCCAACCCAAAATCCATACTCGCAAACTTCAGTTGGAGAAATGATAATCACTCTCAACCTTCACAACCACCTTTGCACACCCAACAAAATTTTCATCAATCTTAAGGGTATGCACCATATGTTCCTCCTTTTAGGAAAAATTTTGAAGATACATTGCATTTATTCATTGAGAAGCAAGAGTCAATCAATGCTCAAACAAGTCAAACCATGATTGATTTGAAAAATACTCTTGCAAAATTTGCATCTACACTTAACATTCAGGAGAAAGGGGCAATTTCCTTCTCAACCACAACCGAATCCCAAACGTCAAATGATGGATCAAGTGAAATCAATCATTACACTCCACAGTGGTAAGGTTGTTGAAAAATTCATTCCTGATAGTTATGAAGGAGATGATAAGTCAACTTCTAAGAGTAAAGAAGGGGTTGAACCTTTACTAAGTGAAAAACAAATTGAATCTCCACTAGCACCTCCATTTCCTTAGGTGTTAACTATTCCTAAGAAGGTGAATCAAAATCCTGAAATTTTGGATATTTTCAAGTAGGTAAAGATCAATATCCCTTTGTTGGATGCGATCAAAATAACACTACTTTGAAATACAATGATTCTAGTTGTCCAATAATTTTATATTTCATTGGAGAACATAAAATTGAGCAAGCATTACTTGATCTTGGGGCTAGTGTAAACTTACTTCCATATTCAGTTTACCAAAAACTAAATTTGGGTGAGTTAAAACCAACCGAAATAACTCTTTTGCTTGTTGACAGATTAGTGAAAGTGCCTAGAGGAGTCATTGAAGATGTGTTAGTCCAAGTTGATAAATTCATATATCCTGTGGATTTTATTGTTTTGGACACACCACCAGTGGAAATTAAAAATTCAATACCAGTTATTTTGGGACGTCCATTTTTAGCAACCTCTAATGCTTTGATTAATTACAGGAATGCATTGATGAATATGACATTTGGGAATATGACATTGGAGTTAAATATTTTCAACTTGCTTAAGCAGCCACCTGAAAAAGAAGATGAAAGTGAGGAACTTTGCCTCATTGATACTATTGGGAAAAACCATATCAAAGAAGGAAGTATCTCTGATCCTTAAAAAAATTATTTGGTTAATTCTTTTGAATCGATTATACAAATGGATCAGGATACATCTAACATATATTCATTGCTTGATTCTTCACAGGTGAAG
Source organism: Aquilaria sinensis (assembly GCA_005392925.1). Lineage (NCBI taxonomy): Eukaryota > Viridiplantae > Streptophyta > Magnoliopsida > Malvales > Thymelaeaceae > Aquilaria > Aquilaria sinensis. Next base: position 57,411 of record SMDT01001578.1, on the reverse strand, counting down.
GGAAACACTTGTTGGAAACCGAAAATTGAAGAGCAAAATAAAATTCACACAATTTAGTTGAAGTTTTTACCCAAACAATTGAAGTACCTAATGTCAGAGAAAGATGCTAAATCAAGGCTGATACGTTGGATCATATTACTCCAAGAATTCAACATTATGGTAAAAGATAAGATAGGCACTGAAAATGCTGTCGTTGACAATTTGTCAAGGCTGACAACAGAATCAACAATTGAGGCTACACCCACAAATTATTGTTTTCCTGACAAATTTCTATTTTCTATCACTACAATACCTTGGTTTTCTAATATTATCAACTTTTTTGTGACAGGACGGATACCAGCTCAATGGAGTATCCAAGATAAAAAGAAAATTGTACATGAGGTGACAAATTTTTATTAGGATAACTTTTATCATTTCAAATACTGTCCTAACCAGATATTTACGAGATGCATACCTGAGGATAAGGTAAAGAGTGTCATTAAATGTTCTCATTTTAAAACGTGCGGAGGGCATTTTTTGTCAAGAAAAACAACTGTAAAGATTTTACAATCTAGATTTTATTGGCTCTCTTTGTTTAAAGATGCACATGCATTCTGCAAAGGCTTTGAAAATTGTCAAAAAGTAGGATCCATTTCTTCTCGGTTAAGTGGCAGATACGATACTCCGTGGCTCTCAAGTCAGTTATCTCAGTTTCCTATAATAACTGATTTTTTTCTCTCCTATCTCAATTTTTTCTCACCAATGGATTCCGTTCTTTCTGCTTTGTGAAAATACTTTCCTTTTCTCCCAATAAATGTTCTTAAAAGAATTTATCAAGGTAGATGTGAAAAATTTAGAATTTTTATGCACAAAGGCATTCCTAACAATGTGTGGTGGTTAATTGAAGCTAAGGTCCATTTGGCTGGTGAAATTTCATTTGCATTTGTGCCCCCACATGCCTGGTTTAGGAAAAAGCACTTATGACAAAAAGCGAAGAGCAAAAAGGTTACGTGTCTGTCACAAATGTGGTTGATGGAATTGTGATACTAAATATCGTTCTTTAGGGATGATGTCCAATAATCGAGAAGATAAAAGAAAATTCATTAAGAATGACCTGTGTAAGGAATCTTTAGATGATATCCGATTGACTCTTGAAACACATTAATGTGGATTAGAGCAACGTGAAACTCTTGGTTTGTGGAGGATTTTTCATAGAGAATGAGAGCGTTATAGTCTTGGGAATCTGACTTTAAATGACCCTGTTTGCCAGTTTGTAAGAAAACTGAATGGGAAGCATATCCTCAACTCATAGAAGGCGTTGAAGCCGTTACTGGACGTAAAACCAGTGGAAGATGTGAGCCACAATCACAACTACTGTACATTAATGTTATTTTATTTTTGTTATTTTTTTTCTTTACAGGTTATCAATCCTTAATAAGTGATGAAGCACTGTGGAAGAGAGCAATCAGACTTCTGGATTTTTTTATCTTGTCTTTTAGTTTTACTATCAGCATTTTCTTTATTTTGGTTTAACTTATTTCAGGTTTTTCATTTTCAATAACTACTATTTCAAGTAATTTCTTCTTCACTCTTCTGATCTATATTTTGACATTGGGGACAATATCTTAATCTAGTTGGGAAGAGGGATAGTTGTCACATTTTTTTTCTTCTTTTAGAATAGTTTTTCTCATGCTGATATTAAAACCATTGGACAAAGCCCTTAGTTTAGGGTGGCTGACCAATGAGTAATCTTACTCTTAAGACGCATCCTATTAGGCATGCTAGTCGTAACATTTTTTTAATAGGTTTTTGAACCCGTACAAGATGACACACTCACTAGTAATCTATATTTTCTATCTTGAAAATTTCTATACTTGGTGATGAAATTGTTGAGGTGATGAGCTACATTAAAGCTTACATGTTTGAAATCCTATTTGACATAATAATTTAGTCAAATTTTATTCACTTTAACAAGGGATTAGGATGTTTAAGTTATGAATTACTGATATTTTCACACATGCTGAAAATCTTTATTGTCTTTTAGATTTCAAAGAATACTCCAACTATGCGGCTGTTGGGACTTCTAATGAACCATATCTTAGCTTGATTTGAATAAAAAAAACTTGAAAAAAACCAAAAAAACAACACTAAGAAGTGTTGAAAAGACTTGGAAAATGAAAAAAAAAACAACAACAAGTGATGTTCGCTCTTGGAAAGGGTTGCCCATTACCGAGGTTCTCCAAATAAAGCTTGAGCCAAAATTTTAAAAAAAGGACCTTTTATAGTGTAATAGTCTGAAAGACGATGGTTTTGAATTAGATTTGTTCTAAAAAGCCGCAAATGTTGGTATGATTTACTAAAATCTTTTAAACACTCCTGATAGTCAGTCACACACTTACTGCACTCAGTAACTCATATTCTTTTGCACTTTTCCCTTGTTTGAGTGGTTGAAATGCACATAAATCATTATCAAATTTTTATTTTATTTTCAGTACTATAATTTTGATGCTTATTACTTCAATGGTTTCTAATCTATAGTATAGAGAATGATAGTAGAAAACATTGAATGAAACGTGAGTATTCATTGAGTACATCACCTTACTTGCTAGGCATTAGCAAGAACCTGGTTGGGAGTGTGATGAATACTCATAAGTGTTTTGCTATTAAGGGTTTAAATCATCATTTTACACTTTGAGTATAATTAATTTCTATACTCTAAGCATTTTTCCTCCGGGTTATTATTCATACATTTTTACTATTCACACACATTTTTACGATTTACAGTTAATATTCACCGACTCATTGTTCATATGCGTACTTACTATACATACGCGATTTATTGTTCATTAATATTAAAATATATATATTAAATAATTATTTTTTTATGTAGGTAAAATCATCACTTGGCATCCCTTCACGAGAAAAATCATATCTGGAGCTGTAGGCGTTAGAACTAAGTGATTCTAAATTCATTTGAAAGCCAACACATAGATCTTCAACTCTACTTCATTCTGTGAGCTTGTTTGATCATTTTCATTTCCAAAATCGGATTATAGATGAGACCATTCATTCTTTCATGTGCTGAAAAGCAGTTTTGGTAGAAAATTCATAACTTGAGCTACGGATGTCCGATTTGAATGAACAAGCTATTAATTCGAAGCTAAAGAAAAGATCTACAAGTTATATGCTTTGAGGAAGAGCTGATTCGATATCTACAATGGTAAAAAAATTAAAGTAAATTGCAGCCTGCTTTTGTTGATTTGTATTTACCTACATTTTACTATTTTGCCATTTCACTAACCTCAAAACTCTATAAATAAGTGTTAGTGTTGTGCCCAAAAGCGAATCATGAGATAATTGTATTTTTGCACATTGAGTCATGATATTTTATTAAGGTATTAATCCAGCAATTATGTTGTTTTGTTTCTGCGTAACTTAACAAACATAATTGTAACCCTAGAATAATGATATTCTTAAACGTCCCTGGTCTAGTATTATTGTGGAGTGGGTTGCAATAATATACAACGACTAGCATATGTGGAGACTAATATGAGATATGTAGTCTACATATGGGTACAAGTTGGAGAAATTATGTACTGGACCGACCCACCATGAGAACACTTCATGGATCGTTATATGAGTGTCATAAGATATTCTCATAGTGATCATGGTATATGTAGTCCTTCGACCTAAGATCATCAAGGTTTCCTACATGTGAGTCACATACTTTGATACTTTCTTTTGTTGCTCGTAACTGAGTAAACTTGAAGGAGGTCATTGGGTATGTCACATATCATGCGGAGAGATTTGTATGATCAAGATGGGATTTGTCCCTCCTATGTAACAAGAGTGATATCTTAGGGCCCCTTGATAAAGTGAGACTTAGAAAATGCATGGCCATGCTCCGATGAATTGATATACGATATCAATGTCATCAGCTTAAGTTGGTCTACTCGGTAATCAAGAAACCAAAGATTAGGCTATACGAGAGTGACACATTCCATGTCTCGTGCTTAGTCTTGATATCTTGGACAAAGGGACAATGGCATATATCGGGGATGATAAAAAAGGTTTAGTCGATTCACCGACAATCTTGTCACTTGGGTAGCAATGATGTGTTGCTAGACACCGCTCATTGCTTATGATCATAAATGTGATTTATGATCATTGCCAACATGTCAAGAGCCTATTGGGTCGCACACATAGAGCTATTTGGATCATTAGAGTGCATGGGCTAATTATTTGAGTTATGGTTTCACTTTAATTTCGTATTAATAATGGGCCCAAGAGTTGAGCCATTATTAAGCCCAAAATTAAATCCTAATTGGATTAGGGCTTTGAAACCCATTAAGCCTGGAAGTTGAGTCTCACTATAAATACAACTTTTAAGTGAGAAATTCATAGGTCTCCTTGCCCTAGCCTCTCAAAAGGACAGCCGCACTCTTCTCTTGCAATTCCTTGGAGGACGCAAGCTAGCACTGCGAACGCAAGAGAAACGCATCTGCCGGGACACGGTGGAAGCGTGGTGATCCTGAGAGGCTCGTGTGGATACCATAGAGAGCCTGAACACGTCAACTATTCAGGTTTTGTGATTCGACTCTACAGTTGAGTGAGAGATCTCAACCGAAAATTAAGTATGAAAATTTTCGAACACCCGGTTTACCCCGTTTCACTTGGATCCTGGAGGGTTTCGGTTAAATTCCGCTGCGCTGTTTGGCTCCCGAAACCCATCAATAAGCACCTTGGGGGGGGGGGAGGACGAATTCATTCCATTTCTTAGGCCATTTCCATGTTCTTTTATCATTTTTAGGTTTTCTCCTTTAGTTTTGTTCTTATTTTCAATACCAAAGCTCTGTCCAAGTGTTTTCTCGTTCTTCTTCTATTCTTCTTTTGATGTTTTAAACCGTGTTTATTTCATATTTCTACATGTTGTTTAATTTTATCATGGCTAACTAATCTTCTTTATGTTAAGGTGAAAGGGTGAAGCTTTTGGTATAAAGGTTATGATTGATTTGAATGGATCACAACGTTAATGGTATTTTCTTCCTTAATCTATTTAACTTCCATCCTTGTTAAGTGGGAGTCTTGTTTCATCATAGTCAATCATTGGCACAAAAGCTACTTGATTCCCTCTGTAGAACATGGCTCTACCAGCTATATTGGAATCTTGAGTTATTGTCGACAAAGGTTAGTATGATGGATACTTGAACCGATTAGCAAGCGTTGGTGTTTTAAGATCAATGAAAGTTAATACTAACTAAATTCCCCGATTGGAACTTCCTTTATGTGTGGATAACAATTGAGTGGTAAGATAGGCTAAAATTAATCATAACCGATATACTAAAAGTGGATCCCCTAACCTTAGCTATTTTATTTGAATTTAAATTTTTAATCAATACTTGTTCACACATTTCACGAAAACCTTCCTTCACTTTTATAATTTGTATTTCTTAATTCACTTCCTTGTGGTTCAACACTCGGACTCCCAAGATTTTATTACTTGCGACAACCTACACCTGGGTTACAACTGCTAGAGTACAACAGTTCTTGAGAGAGGAAAAAAATGGATGGAAGAGAAGAATGGGGCATAATGAGTTTATTAGATTAGAGGTAATCTAGGAATTCATTGGGTGTTTAAAAGAGGGTTAAGGCTTAATCCATCTTAGGTTAAAACATGTGCTTGAGTAATGCATTGTTTAATCACAGGTGGGCAAAAACTTGTCTTGAGAAAGGGGTTTTTGAACTTTGAACCTCATCACCACACAAGGGGTGACTATCTTAGGGCTTCAATTAGCTTGGGTAGCAAGGAAAGGGAGTGGAATCTTAAGGGGATGGTTTTCACATTTTTAGTCCCTTTGACAAGTCTTTTTTAGTACCTATTGCATTCCTTTAGCTTAACATCTCACATTGCATTAGTAATTAGCAATTTCATCCACTCTATCTCGATACTTTTCCATGGTAGTTTAGGTAGCTTGAGTAGTTAAAGTTCAAATCTTGGTAAAATCTCATTATCTCTTAGGACAATACCCATATTTGCCTTTTAGTACATGACAACATCGTATACGTGCGGATAAATGGGAGTTATAAATGAAAAGTTGTTGGTTTTACAACATTAGGTTTAGGGTTTAGGGGTATGGAATTAGGGTTTAAGGTTTAATTATGGTTTAGGATTTAGGTTTATAGGGTTTAAGGCTTGGGGTTTTATGGTTTAGGGTTTGGAGTTTTTTTAGAATTTAAGGATATATGTATTAGGATTTTTTTAAGGTTTAAGGTTTAGGGTTTAAGATTTAGGGACATTCAGAAATATGGTTTAGGGTTTGGATCTTAAAGTTAAGGGATATAAAATTAGAGTTTAGGGTTTTAGGTATTAGGGTTTAATTTAGGGTTTAGGAATTAGGGTTAATGGTATATAATTAGGTTTAGGGTTTATGGTTTAGGGATGTAGAATTAGGGTTTGGAGTTTTAGGGTCATAGGGGTTTTAGGGTTTTAGGTCTTAGGATTTAATTTAGAGTTTAAGGGTTAATTTAAGGTTTGCATGTTTAGAGTCTAATTAATTAAGGTATGAGAATTGTTCTTATGGTTCTTACTTTCCTGTATATGATATAATTTCTTTATTAATTTTAATTTTTGAAATTATGTATATGGAGAAAATTTCATGAACTTATATATATTTATGATTGTACCACATATGTAATTATATTCATGTATGTACACACATAAATATTTATACACATATTTATGATTGTACCATATACATAATTATATTCATATATACATGTATTTATATTATAATTGTACTATATTTATATATATATATATATTTGTATTTATGAAAATATAAAGTAAAAAAACTGGAAATATGATGAACATAGCAACTGAATTTCTACTACACTCATGTATAAGGTGACTACATTCATCTTATAGGGCAACTGCATTCATGACTTTTGCGACTGACCATTTTAGTCAAGGTTCAGTCAGGTTGTAGTCGGAGTTTAGTCACTACAGCTACTTCCCTTCTTCTTTGCCCAGTTATCTCTCATCCCTTTCAACCCTCTCACTCTCATCTCATTCTCATCTCTCACTCTTATCTCTCATCTCTGTCCGCCAATCCGTCATGCCCGTCCGTGTTGTCATCCATTCACCTTGCCAATCCGCCGTCTGTCATCTCCGTCCACATCACCATCTGCCTTAGCCATTTCTCGCCTCACCCAACCGTTCACGTTGCCGTTTCTCTCCTTGCTCATCCACCTCGACCTCATCGCTGTTTGACTTGGTTGCCTCCTCAGTCTTGCCGCCGTTACCTTGGTCTCTTTTGCCTTTACCTGAGTCTTGCTGCCATTGCCTGGTTTCCTCCGCCTAAGCCTTGGCCTTGCCATTGTCACCTCAGTCTCCTCCGCCTCATCCCTTGGCCTCCTTTGCCTCACCTTCACCCTCCTTTGCCTCATTCACCTCTAGATCTGAGTTTTAAATTTTTTGAATTATGATTTTTGAATTTTGTGACTTTTTTAATTTTATATTTGGGTATGTATTTTGACTTTCATATTAATATAAATGTATTTTATTTAAATTTTGATTTCATTATTTGACTATTTTATTATTAATAATTAAAATAAGTTAATATTCATACCAATTTAATGTAACTATCAATTAAATAACAAATGGAATAAATAACCAATTATATTAAATAATATTAATTAAATAATAATCATATTAAATAGTAATGTATTTTTTTTAAAGGATAAAAATGCTAATATAACGACTGACGGTGACTATTGCTACTTCAGTCACAGGGTTTAAAATAGCTTACAATATTTTTGACTGATTCTTGTTTAGTCGCTTTTAGAAGTCAAGATTTAGTTATGAAAAAATTGTGACTTAAAAAAATACCACTGTCATTTGTAGTAGCAAAGTAGTCGTTTTTTGCCAATACCGTGACTGAAACATGACTAAACTTTCAGTTGTGATTTTGCATCTATATTGTAGTGAATGTCCTCTATGGCAATGGTCAGCTCAAAGCCATTAGTAGTTGTAGCCTCAGTGGTATCTGCCTCGACTTCCTCTCTCCACTCTATGGTCTCCTCAAGCTGGCCCTCAGCTAGTGAAAACTGCTCAAGATCTGCCGCCTCCTTGGTATCCTGTCAATGCTTTTCTGCAATGGGCTCGTTGGTTTAATCTCCCATTACCTCCTCTTGATGCTCCTCGATCTCCTCAGGCTTCATCTCAGCCTGTGGTGTTAGCTCATTGTCTCTCACCGCCTTGACCTCGATAGTGTGCTATCTAAACGCTCTGGCCCCTGAGAGATCCTCTACTGAGTGGCATAAATCATCTCTCATGCCAATGTAGTAAAAGATGTAGATGGGTGATCATCAGTCAATGTGACCATGATCAAAGCTGTGGAATATCAGTATTAGTGGTCCGGGTAGGAATCAGCTCTGCTACCAGCAGCTTGACATGGCAGATCAAAGCCCACAACAGTCTTCTGTTAGGTGCTCTCGTCTCCTCTACCATTTTCGTGGAGAAAAGCATCTCTATGTTAGCTAGGGCGAGTCTAAATACCTCATGAAGAATCTTTACTGCAAAAAACAGTGCTATGTTCTTGGTGAGGTGGGTGACGAAGGAACCTACACAAAGAACTCTGACACGCTCCCTATAAGTGATGTCTCAGAGATACCATGCAAAGGCATGTCTGAAGTGCAATGCATCTTTGTTTACCTACAATAAAGGTAGAAAAGGTCTCATCTAGTGACCACACCAGTGCTCTCCTCTCTGCCAGTCAACGTATTAGCCAGGAACTTGTGCATGCACCGAAAAGTAGGAGACTTCGAAGGGGAAGCTTTGGATCTCTGCAGTTCATAGTTCTCCCTAACAATATCTAGTGATGGCAAAATCTAATTCAACCGATGACCTGGCCTAATCCACCAGAACACAAGTTTAATCTAACCCGATTTGATAAAAAAAAGTTAACAACCCAAACCCAACTGTACTTAACCCGATGTGAATCCAAACTCGATTGAAAATGAAACATGAGAAAACTCAAACCCAAATGACCCAAACTCGAAATACCTGAAATTAAAACAACATAAGCCCGAACTGACCGGAACCCGAGATAACCTAAATATGAGACTAACCTGACTCGAATCTGAGTTGATCCGATGACTAAACCCAACAAAACCTGATTTTAACCCTCATTGCTAAACCTAAGCTTTCCTCTTTCATTACCTTCTATATTTAAGTCTCATATATAAGGGTTTTTATATTCAATAACTTCCATTTTTCAGTGCTTAAAAATTTAGTAAATCCTATATTTGAGAATTGTGACTTTTGTAATTAGTAACTCTAATTTTTTTTGAACTTTCATATTTAGTAATTTTCACATTTTGAGAGGGAATTTCAATATTTAGTAACCTCTATTTTTTGATGATTTATATATTTAATAAGTCTCATGTTTGAGGAATGAGCTTCCATGTGTAATAAGTCCCATATTTGTGTTCTTCAAAACAAGTAACTCCTATATTTAGTAAATTTAATGATCTTGGTAGGCAATTTTCAAAATTACAATATTCATTTCTAAACTTTTAAGTATAGTGCAATATGGTACCTAAATTTTGAAAAATTCATTTTAGTCACCTATAATAATTATAGCATTAGTCTTTGAATTTTTGAAATCTTTGCTTTTTTGCCCAAAATTTTTCAAAATTCACAATTAGTAACTAATAGTGAACTAAAGTTGCAATTCTTAGAAATGTCATAAAAAATTCATCGAAATAGGAGCATAAAAAACTTGTCATAGTATGTGTATAGGAGATAGCAATGTGATGCTCTAGGTGGCCTGTGCAATAATAGTTGATGGGTATGAGTGGAGAAAAACGATTAAGTATTATAAAATATTATCACAATATTTTTTTTTATATTTAGAAGCATCATAATAAGGAGAAGTATACTATTAATTAAGAAAAGGGGCATGACAGCTTTTTCGGGACCAGAATGACAACTAAAAAATCTTCTGTATGACATATTTGAGGAAGTTGAGAGCCCATGATTCGAACCCTAGATCTCCCTATATCCTTCAAAGTCTTGAGCCATTAAGCCAAAGGGCTGGGAATTATCAACAAATATTAAATAACCTAAATATGTAATAAACTATAATGATGAAATTTTTTATCAATTTTTTAGTTAAACATACTAAGAAAATAAAAAATTAACTTAAATTAATTTTTCCAAAAAAATTGCATTGGTTAATTTAAATTTTAAGAAAAAATTGAATCGATTAGTCATTTCGGCCTATGCATCATCAACCCGAGTAAACCAAAGGTCAGCCAAAGTTTGGTTCAAAACCCGACCTGAAGTTACCTGAGACTGCAACTAATATGACCTATATTAAACTTGAACTCAAATATACCTGACCCAACTTGGCTCGTACTCGAAATCAACTCAACTTGAAATTAACCCAAACCTAAATAACTCAACATGAACCTGAATTTATACTAACCCAATTAGACCAAAACCTGAATGACCTCACTTAAACCTGACCTGACCCACTCAATTGTCATCCTAATAGTCTCATACCAAAACTAAGTAGGAGTAATCTAATCAGCCTTGAACTTAGTCCAAGACCCCCTCATACTCCAGAGATTGCATAAAGTCCTCAGTGTAAAATCTGCATCGACACCCAAACTCACCAATCCTCATCTAATGTTGCTGCTCATTCAGTCAAAGTTGGATGATCGATGTGTTCTTCCACCTGATGTATCATTTTTATCCTCCAAGGAGTAAATGGATAAAAACTCAAGTGTGAGCTCCCGGTAAGCTGGCTTCTTGTTGTAACAAACTATGAGCCACCCTCCAAAATTCAACAACTCTCCCATTTCTATATCTAGACCTAATTGAGCCAAAGTTCCCTAATCAATCATTTGTTTGCCCATATTCTCTTGTCAAATAATCTCTTGTAGCAGGTTCGTCAATGTAAAACTATAGCAAAGGATGCACCTGAGGCCCTATGGCCTGCTTTTTTCCGAGGCTCCAACTTCTCCTGACGATGGGGTCCTCAGTTCATTTTGTCATCTTCAAGAGAAAACAATAACTTTATGAAGATGAAATAGAAATATGAAATGAAACACAAGAAAATCATGCCCAAATAAGAAGTTATAATAGTACATGCTAGCTCTACTACGATAAATGAAAGCCCTCCAAGTTGACCAAGATTAATGAAAACATCCTTCCAATCCATAAATGCATCCATAAGATTTAGAAAAACATCTTAAGACAAGGTCCTTCAATCATTCATCCATGAACAAAATGGTCGTACTAACACTCACAAAAGGGGATAGATGAGGAAGCCATGCATAATAAGCCCAAGAAAAAAAAAATGATAATGACCCACACCCTTTAGCACATTAACAAAATAAAGTGTCGGTGTCTTTCTCATTCAAAAAGACAAAATTTCAAAAAATAAACCATGCCTAACAATTGCTCTAGAGAAAACATATAACATGGTCAATTTCTAATAAAAAATTTCAAAATCACACATCCATCCATCAATGAACAATCAGTCATACATGGGGTTTTTTGGCACAAAATGAGTAATTTCAAATACATTCATTGCTTTGGCTCAAAATATGATTAATCCTGCATGGGCTACATGAGCCCTTAATAGTTTGCAGGACAAATTGATAAATCGGGCCTTCCTAGCCCACCAAGTGAAACATGTGATTTTTTTTTGGACGACCGGCTAAAGCTAAAGTTCCATTAAAGAGCTTTCCATGGGATAGAACCTCCCTAGGCGCCTTGCAAATTTGTAGATTGACAAAGTATGACCACTTGGCACTTAAAACCTTATAATATCAGCACCAACCACCTTACCAAATCAAGAAATCTTTTTCAAGACATAAATATGTGGAGGAAATTTCTGTGCACAACTAATGAACACTTTAATTCCCATGATAAAAATAAATGTAAAAATTAAGGCGTACTTGGTTATTATAGAAGAACTGATTTATAGTCTCCTTGATAAAAAAACACCCAAGAATAGATATTTAATTAACTTGGAAATACAAGTAACTAAATATGCTGGTTCATACCCAATACTCGACCATAATTCTCTTTTTGGTGATAAAGAAGTATGTAGGATGAAATAGAATAAGTAGAGCCTCTAGAAATTATGTTCACAACTTCTATATGCACAATCCTATTGCCCTCTATTTATAAGGGAAGAATTGGCACTTATAGAGGATCAAAACCCTTTATAAAAAAGTCGCAACTCTTTATAAAATATTATACTACTTTACTAAAAGGTGTCTTTATCTATCCATAACTTCTTCCCTTAAAATAAGGCAATAACTACCCTTAGAATGGATGTGTTGGTTTAGCCATAGAGTCACAACTCTTTTAAAAGTTGTGTCTCTTTAAATCAAGGTCATAAGCACCTTCTAAAAGTTGTTAAATTTGGCTAAAACATGACCCTTTACTAAAAGTTATGTTCTTCACTAATCAGGGTAGTTATGATGCATAACTACATTTCCAAGGGTCATATATATTGGGATAGACATATCCTTTCATCTAAAGGTCATGTCCCTTCATACTATGAGTAGTTATGGAGTGGTTGTTAAGCAATTATCCCATGTGTTAAGGTGTGCATATATACATGTCACACGGTCACCATAGGCCAACTTCCTATTGGTTCCAATGTGATGACATGTCACACATATGTGCCGCATCATCCTAACTACTTAACTACATCTAGCTAATGTTAAAAGCAGTGATTTGAGTTAATGTGACAATAGCAACATATGGTGTAACCAGACCAAGCAATTGTAAAACTCATATATCTTAGCACGTCTATGGAATTTAGTAATCACTCTTGTGAACTAAATTCTAACATCTCCCACTTGCTCTAGATATACTTTATGGAACACAGGTATAATGGTTAAGGAACACCTAAAACACACTATGACAAAAGAGAAACACATATGCAAGTTTGGGTGCATGACTTTTGGCATGACAACAAATCTCCACACTATATAGTGGTCAAACATACATAGGAGAATTATCTTCACCATAAATCCTTGAACTAATCAAAGATCCTTGAACAAATCAAGGTTCATTAATGATACATATATCATTAATCATGCCTATATGCCTCAAGATTTTGTTGACACATAATTTGGCTACAACACACCTATTTTATTAGTTTACTAATAAACTTTCTATCATGTACCAAACTCAGGATGCATCCATTTTTAAAGTCACTTTATACTTGAATCGTGTAGTACACTAATTAATACAATATTACATCAAGTACTAATTATGAGCGCTCGTATTCAAGTATAGATGACATTGTATCAACTACTTGACTCGCAACACATGCAATCAGATTGTAATTTGCAAGAATTTACAAACACATTATAAAGTCTTTCCTATTGCATTCATTATATAATAACTTAAAACCTAATGATTACCCAATGAAAAACATATCTGGCCACATTACCATAGCTATATGAGGCTCACCAAAGTAATACTATGATTTTAAATCACTAAATAGTAGTCAATAGTGAGTAGGGGCACAATGAAAGAAACTCACATATAAGTAGGATAAAAGAAAACTTACTTATTTCCTTTCTATGGTCAATTTGACAAGTCAAAAAACACATAAGATATGTACAAGTGCCATGGTATGTTTATGTACACAATCACAATGTTTGACAACCATTATTTAGGAGGTGTCCATCTCCCTCTCATTGTTTGTGTGACTTCATGCAGACTCCCACTAGGAGCATATGTCCTTAACAAACCATGCAAGTGTCATACTTCTCACATATGAGAAATCCATTTGGTCACATAGGTTAGGATGTATGTGTGGGTATACAAACGCGGTGTGACTAACACCTTACCTTGATCTTAAACAAATAAATTATATCAAGATGACCTTTATGCTAAAGTTGTCACAAGTTGGATTATGTGGCTTCTACTTGGATGCAAGTTTTTATTAAGTCACATATGACTAATTTAAGTAACGGCACACATTCAAGACTTTAGCAGTCTTATCTTTGTTCAAATTCCAAGAACAAGGGTAGGTTATTTGTGTAAGAAAACCAAACATTAATCTATGTGGTGATACCCACATCAGAAGATTGGGCTCTCATTGGGCCTAAACATCATCTTAAAGAAATTGGGCTCATTAAGAGTTTGAAGCCCAGTTTCACAAAGGACAGATGTCCTAGATCTAATGGTTCAAGAGATAACCACTCCATCTAATGGTTCTAAATCTTAAGGCACACTATCCCAAAAGCCTATATAAAGGCATTCATGATCACATTTTAGGTATGAGATCACTTTTCTTGGTATTTGCACCACACCAGAATCATTATTGACTTGAGCGTCGGAGTATCTTCTGCAGGTCTCCACACTTCCCTTGCCAAAGTGTACTCGTGCGACAAACCAAGCTTCTGGATCTTCAGATCGTTTACTAAAGAAGGTGCATCATCATTTGGCGCCCACCATGGGTTTATCCATGAGTACACAGTTAGACCCTATTACTCCTGGAAAGGAGACACAGCATCCGGATACTCAGCCTGATCCTCGAAACAAGATGGCAGGGAAAGCCCTCTTTATTAATGACACAAAAGGAGCAGAAGGCAACACCTCAGCATCCACATCACCAAGACGAGCACCCGAAAATGAAAGTGGTAGAGCAGACATAACTTTCCGCAGGCATTTGATACAAAATACCCCTTTCCTCACAAGAGTAGAGTTCGAAAGTATGAATGCCCGATGAACAAGCAAGCTAGATTCCGTAATGGCCATCATGGCTAAGTACTTTGTGTAGCCCCCTCAGCAAGCACAAGCACCGCACATACCTTGGAGCAACTTTCATTATCCATACACACAAGGTGTCCAATTCCACAATGAGGGTACATGCATTGGAACCCAGATCCAGAGCCAGATAGGGGGAGTCCCCAACTTTCCCTTTCCTAGCATCGTACCTCAACCCCTGGAAATGCAACGGCAAATACAAATCTAACTCGGAAAAGTCCAAGGAAGCAAGGAAGGCACCCATTTATTGCTGAACTCATGAATGAGCCAATACTGGAGAAAATGAAATTCCCTCATTTTGAACTATATGACGGGACTGGGGACCCGATGGACCACCTGAGCCACTACAAAAATATTATGACTCTGGTTGGTTTCTCAGATGCGACTATGTATCGAGCCTTTCCAACAACACTCATGAGGGATGCCCGAACATGGTATTCCAGTCTTGAAGCAGAATCTATAGGTTCGTGAGAAAAGCCTGCACGCAGGTGCTAACCCACCTTTTTGCTGTAAGGCAAAATAAGAGGGAATCCTTAAGAAGTTACGTAGACCGTTTCAGCAAGGAAGCATTGAAGGTGCCTAATTTGGCTGAAAATGAGTTTGTACTCTTAATGGCTGGGGGACTTTAGCTAGATTCAGAAATCGCCAAAGAATTGGCGAAAAAGCCCACAAAAAAGAGGAAAGAGTTCTTGCAAAGAGCCTCAGAGTTCATGAATGCTGAGGACATTGTGGCACTTATTGCAGAACAGCGCAAAAGGGAGTCTAGGCAGGTAGACTACCAAGGGCTTGCTAAAATGCAAGGGCATGACGGGAGATCATTGCCACATCCTGACCCCTCTCGGAGGGAGTACACAAGTGAAATCCGAGAAAGAATAAAGTTCACACCACTCACAGCCTTAAGATCAATTATTCTTCATGCTATCGAAGATAAAATGTATCTTAAGTGGCCAGAAGCCAAGAAAGGCAAGGAGATAGGCCCCAGAATAGGCCATCATTGTGAATTTCACAAGATTATCAGGCATGAGACCGACAATTGTAGATTGCTCAATGAGCAAATTGAGAAATTGATTAAAGAGGGGAAGTTCAACAAGTACATCAGATGCTATGGAAATCGCAACAATGATGCTTGTTAGGAAGACTCCAAATTTAAGAAGAAAGATGACAATGGGGATAGAGATAACCAGGGCAAAGTAAAGAAAGGCCACTATAACAACAAGCCAATGGAAGCAACAATCCATCATATTGCTAATGAGGTTACCTCTGAAAGGGGAAAAGAACATGTTGCCCCAAGATCCTCAATCGTTCATAGAACCTCACGACTTATTGTCGATGTAGTAATAGCCAGGCATAGAGTTGAAAAGCTTCTGCTAGATATGGGAGCACCTCCTAGCATTCTTTACCAGTCTACTGTCGAAAGAATGATGTTCGACAAAGCAAGGATCAAGCCTTACCATCATCAAATCAGGGGACCAGGAAATGAGCCTTTACCAATAGTGGGGGAGGTCAGGCTTCCAGTGGCGTTTGGGGACAGAGAGAAGAAGGAAGTTATAAAGATGGTCAAGTTCAAGATCATCGATGCGCCTGTAACCTACAATGGTTTGATTGGATTCTATGCTATGCAAGAATTTGACATTCGTATCAGGCCCAAAACATTGGAGATAACCCTCCCAACCAAAGATGGAATGGCAATTATCTCCCCCAGCATAACAGAGACAATCTCAGCAATCACTTGGTTGCACCATCTTGATAACCTAGATATGCGAACCCAAGAGAAGGAAAAAAGAGGAACACCCATGGAGGCAATGAAAGAGATAATCCTCAATGATGCAGACCCTAGCAAGAAGACTAAGGTAGGAACTACCCTCGGCAAAGAAAAGGAAGAAAAGTTGATCCCTTTCCTCGAAGGCAAGATCATATTGCAAACCTAAAGCAAACCTTTAATGCCTTGCGAAAATATAAGATGAAACTTAACCTAGCCAAGTGCGCTTTTGGGGTAAGCTTAGGAAAATTCCTAGGCTACATGGTCACTCATTGAGGCATAGAGGCCAACCCAGAAAAGGTAAAAGCAGTACTTGACATGGCTCCACGCAAGTACATCAGAGGTGTACATACATTAGCAGGAAGAATCATGGCCTTTGGAAGGTTCCTGGCAGAATCGGCCAAAAAGTGCCTCCCATTCTTCCGCAAGCTAAGGAAGAAAGGGAATTCACCTCCATTGTGGGATGAGGAATGTCAAAAAGCCTTCAACCAAATTAAGGGAGAATTAGGTTCCCTGCCTGTCCTTAAGAGCCCACGAATAGGCGAACCCTTATATGTTACTTATCAGGTACTCAAGAAACAGGGGCGGCAGCCTTCGTCCAGGAAGAACAGGGAAGCCAAAACCCAGTATACTTTATTAATCGAGTCTTTCAAGGGGCAGAGCCCGGATATCTTGAAGTGGAGAAAATAATACTGATGCTCATCACTGCAGTAAGAAGGCTTCGACCATACTTTCATTCTCATCCCATAATTGTGCCTACTTCCTATACATTGCGGCAAATCATGGGAAAGCCAGAATTATCAGGAAGTCTTACAAAATGGAGCATGGAGCTTACCGAGTTTGACATAAAATATGTCCTTCGACTAAATATCAAATCACAAGCATTGGCAAACTTCATCTCTGAGTGCGCTCCTCACCAGACCACAGAGGTGATAGGAGAATGGATAGCACATACGAATAGCTCATCCAGTTTTAGAGGGTGTGGCATTGGAATAGTCCTAGTAAGCCCGGATGGGGTAAGGATATACCATGCTTTCAAGCTTAATTTTAAGGCCACCAATAATGAAATAGAGTATGAAGCGGCCATCGTAGCACTGCGAATATGCAAGAACCTGGGGATAAGGAAGGTAAGACTCTGAAGTGATTCTCAAATAGTCACCAAACAAGCTCAAGGTGACTATGAAGCCAAGGTACCAACAATAATTAAATACCATGAGGCACTAAAAAATATGATGGCAACATTCAAGAAGATGACCATTGAAAATATCCCGCGGGGTGAAAACAGTCAAACAAATGCTCTAGCTAGAGTAGCTTCAGCATTTGAAGCACCCATAGATTTTCACATTGATGCTATCGAAAAGCCAAGTATTTGTGAAAGTATAGTCATGGCCATCTCGCAAAGTGAAAATATGGGATGGATGCACCCAATAAGGAGTTACTTGTCCACAGGCCAACTTCCAAAGGACCATAAGGAGGCAACTAAGCTACAAAGAAAGGCCACTAAGTTTTACCTATTCGAGGACGGAAATATTTTCAGTCTTTCGCAACCTCATATAGAAGGTGTCTTCCGGCAGAAGAGGCTAATTATGCGCTGAGAGAAGTTCATGAAGGCATTTGTAGGAATCATATTGGTGCTAGGAACTTAACCAGAAAACTCATCCTTCAGGGATATTATTGGCCTACGTTAGCAGATGACGCAGCCAAGTTTGTCAAGAAATGTGACAAATGTCAAAGGTTTAGCATAGTTTAAAAAAAACACGGGGAACAGATGACTCCAATCATTACGCCATGGCCCTTTGCAAAATGGGGAGTGGACATCCTTGGACCATTTGCGCCTGCCTCAAGGGGGAGGAAATTCTTGATAATTGCCATTGATTACTTCACTATGTGGGTTAAGGCAAAACCCCTAGCAAAAATTAGAGAGCAGAAGACAAAGGACTTTGTATGGCAACAAATAATATATAGATTTGGCATCCCACTGGAGATTGTCACTGACAATGGCACACAACTAATAGGAAAAAGGTTCTTCAAGTTCCTAGACAAACTAAATATCATCCATTGCAAAACCTCAATAGTGAGGCCACAGTCCATTGGCCTTGTGGAACTCGCCAACAAATCCATTCTCGAAGCTTTAAGGAAGAAGCTAGATCAAGCCTTTGGAGCGTGGGTTGATTTGATCTCGGAAGTCCTTTGGGCTCACTAAACAACATATAAGACTTCTAAAGGATAAATGCCTTTTCCGTTTAACATATAGCACTGAGGCTATAGTACCAGAGAAAATCGGCCTCCCTAGCTATAGGGTACTTCATTTCAATGAAGAGGCCACCAATAAAGAGCTGAGGATCAACCTAGATGTGTTGGATGAGCTTAGGGAGGCTGCTGAAATAAGGAATTCGGTTTATAAAGAAAGAGTGGCCAAGTATTATGACTCCAAGATCAAGTCAAGACACTTCCGGGTGGGAGATTTGGTGTTGCGTCAAGCAGAAGCCTCTCGGCAGGAATTGAACAGAGGAAAGTTCAATCCATGATGGGAGGGACTTTAAGATAAGGTAAACACAATATAAAGAGCCCAGAAGTGGTGAAGAAATGAGGCGACGGTGGTCAGCCTATGCCTTAAGAAAAGAGGCGATGGTAGTCCACCAGAATTGGTGAAGAAATGAGGCGATGGTAGTCAGCCCATGGCTTAAGAAAATAGGCGACGGTAGTCAACCAAAAGTAGAGAGGAAATGAGGTGATGGTAGTCAGCCCATGCCTTAAGAAAAGAGGTGACGGTAGTCAACCAAAAGTAGTGAAGAAATTAGGCGACGATAGTCAGCCCATGCCTTAAGAAGAGAGCAGACGATAGTCAGCCACAAGTGAAGAAATGAGGCGGTGGTGGTCAGCCCATGCCTTAAGAAGAAAGCCGACGGTAGTCAGCCATAAGTAAAGAAATGATGTGGCAGTGGTTAGCCCATGCCTTAAGAAGAGAGGCGACGGTAGTCAACCAGAAGTAGTGAAGAAATGAGGCGACGATAGTTCGCCCATGCCTTAAGAAGAGAGGCGACGGTAGTCAGCCAAAAGTTAAGAAATGAGGCGACAATAATCAGCCATGCCTTAAGAAGAGAGGCGACAGTGGTCAGCCAGAAGTAGTGAGGAATTGAGGCAACGGTAGTCAATCCATGCCTTAAGAAGAGAGGCGATGGTAGTCAGCCAGAAGTAGTGAAGAAATGAGGTGACAGTAGTCAGCCCATGCCTTAAGAATAGATACGACGGTAGTCAGGCAAAAGTAGTGAAGAAATGAGGAGGTGGTGGTCAGCCCATGCCTTATGAAGAGAGGCGACGGTAGTCAGCCATAAGTAGTGAGGAAATGAGGCGACGGTAGTCAGCCCATGCCTTAAGAAAAGAAGCGACGGTAGTCAGCTAGAAGTAGTGACGAAATGAGGCGACAGTTGTTAGCCATGCCTTAAGAAAAGAGGCCATGGTAGTCAGCCATAGGTGGTGAAGAAATGAGGCGACAGTGGTCAGCCATGCCCTAAGAAAAGAGGCCACAGTAGTCAGCCATAGGTGGTGAAGAAATGAGGCGACAGTGGTCAGCCCATGCCTTAAGAAAAGAGACGATGGTAGTCAGCTAGAGGTGGTGAAGAAATGAGGCGACGGTGGTCAGCCCATGCCTTAAGAAAAGAGACGATGGTAGTCAGCCAGAGGTGGTGAAGAAATGAGGTGACGGTGGTCAGCCCATGCCTTAAGAAAAGAAGCGACAGTAGTCAGCCAGAGGTGGTGAAGAAATGAGGCGACGATGGTCAGCCCATGCCTTGAGAAAAGAGGCGACAGTAGTCAACCAGAGGTGGTCAAGAAATGAGGCGACAATGGTCAACCCATGCCTTAAGAATAGAGGCGACGGTAGTTAGCTCCAAATAGGTATGGAGGTAGCGGAAGTCAGCCTCTAAATGTTTGGAGACAACGGTAGTTAGATTCAGAAGGCGAGGAGCTGACAGGAGTCAGCCAAAGGGGAGAAGAAATAAGGCAGTGGTGGTCAATCCATGTTGTGAAGAATAAAGGTGACGATGGTAAAAAAAAAAAGGCGGTGATGGATCCGCGAATTAGAAATAAAACGAAGGCAACAGTATATCCCTTGAGTGCGTTTTATTTTTTTCAAAAGTTATTTCCAAAAAAGTATCCTTTTTAAAGATATTTCTGAAAAAGTACTTTTAGAAATATTTCTAAAAAAGTATCATTTTTAGAAATATTTCTTCATGGGAAATATTTCAAAAATATTTTCCTAAAATGGAAATACCTTTAAAAAGGTTATTTGTCTTCACTTTGCTGGAAAATAAAAAGTATCATAAGTCTCTACTAGAGCTTTATTAGGCCCTGTTGAAGTTGGGGGGCAAATGGTGATACCCATATCAGAAGATTGAGCCCCCATTGGGCCTAAACATCATCTTAAAGAAATTGGGCTCATTAAGGGTTTAAAGCCCAGTTTGATCACAAAGGGCAAATGTCCTAGATCTAACGGTTCAAGAGATAACCGCTCCATCTAATGGTTCTAAATCTTAAGGAACACTATCCCAAAAGCCTATATAAAGGCATTCATGATCACATTTTATGTATGAGATCACTTTCCTTGGTATTTGCACGACACCAGAGTCATTATTGACTTGAGCGTTGGAGTATCTTTTACAGGTCTCCACGCTTCCCTTGCAAGGTGTACCCGTGCGACGAACCAAGCTTCCGAACCTTCAGATCATTTACTGAGGAAAGTGCATCATCACTATGTTTGGACACATATTTGGTTTTTGTTGTGATATAAGCTCTATATATAATGATATGTATGACACACATGTAATACAACAATCATATAAGTATATGCACACATATGATGAACATGCACTACACATATGTAGTGCGACTTATCATATATTTGTACTAAAAAGAAAAAAAGGCACAAATATGAAGTTAATCCAACTAGTTAGTTAAACTAACACTAACTTCATTTCCATCTATTACACTTTAATAGTTATATCATGGGCTTTATATTTTCATGAAATATGAACACCAATAATGCATAAACTACTACTAAGATAGTTTAATGCCAAAATTATCGTTAAGATAAAGCTTAACGTACATGAGTCACAAATGACCATTATATTTCATAAAAATAAGCTTCTTTGTATGGAAACAGGTACCACACAAATAGATTGCTTACATAAAGCAATTTCTTTTGCACAAAGCAAGATGATATAACTAAATGTAAATGTGTATTCATTTCTAAACTTCACCATATTTTAGTGTAGTAATGTTAAGTTAATAACATTTGTCGTTGTCTCTTTATATCCGAATGATGTAATATGACATATATTGTATACTAATATGGTTCTTAGGATAGATTCAAAATGAATACTTGAACTAATTATCCTGATCAGCTTGGCTAATATTTGATCATGTACACCTTATCATGCTTGTTAAACTTAAATAAGGAACTAATCCAAACTCTTCCATTCTAGAAGATGTGCTTAAGGGGTTATGAGTAACAACTACAAGCTAGACTTGAAGTATGACCCAAGACAAAATGGCTATTTCTGCATTATCTCAAACAAAGTTTAAGATTGCTTATAAAGTACTTTGAGACCTTAATCTTGACGCATATTATACCATATAGTCCTTAAGCTATTTTGTGAGTTTAAGGCCAAAAATCATGAAAAATTATATGATTTTCATGGAAACTTCCTCACCATTTGAGGAAGGTTCAACTTATCATCCATTAGATGCATGCTCACATCCAAATCTAACTTTTGTTACTATAATGAACCATATAGATACAATTTTCATTAAAAGTGTGAAGTTATCCACCTATTGATCTTCAACTTTTAGATATAACCTTATTAAGCCCCTATTGTGTTTAGGATTAACTAATGATACATAGAACTTAATGGCTCTCATTTAGTCTCTTCATCTAAATGAAAGATCATCAAAATTGATGTCCAGATTATCTCTTTATGGCAATTCTATATTTCTAATTTGGACAATTAAAGAGCCACTTTCACTTATGAAAGTTCAATCGATTTAGCACTTATGCTAAATTAGTGGATTCGATATGAGGTGTATAACCTCATGCCCTGCACTCATTTCTTGATCACCCTGATCTTGTACTTATGCTAAATACAAAATCTATTAATATGACCAACATATGGTTTTGATAAGATATTGAATGATT
Source organism: Aquilaria sinensis (assembly GCA_005392925.1). Lineage (NCBI taxonomy): Eukaryota > Viridiplantae > Streptophyta > Magnoliopsida > Malvales > Thymelaeaceae > Aquilaria > Aquilaria sinensis. The sequence continues at coordinate 34,671 of SMDT01001578.1, read as the reverse complement.
AAGAACATGAAAGAACCAAATATCTTAGTGAGCCTTGAACCATTTATTCTCGAAACAAGAAATTCATAAGCTCTAAGTAGATTAAGGTGTCCAAATAATGGACATTCATAATTACTAGCCTTTTAGAGCTTAACTAAGATGACATCTTTTCAAGATTCAAGATTATGATCCTTTACACATTTTATGTCCATTAACATTCTTCTTTAAATGTTAATTTGTTGCTTAGAAGGAAACATTTTCTTCCTCTTGGTACGTACATGATACAATAGTGATAATGACATTGAAATCAAATTTTTAACCATATCACAGTAGGTATGACCTCAACTAACATTGTAAGACATTTCATTATAACTTTATGAATGACCATGAACAAGATATTCTCCATAATCGGAGATACTCAAATTAGAATATTTCTTGTTCACAAAGAATACGTATTTCTTGTTAATGTTTTCTAACTTAGTTGAGATGTATGCATGTATCAGTTACGTTTATAGCCATATACACACACTACTTGAATATTGTTGATAATTACTGTATACTTAAGATCATATCACAAAAACATGATCAATCAAGTTTATATTCACACTTTGCCAAAATATTTAAGAATCACACATAAAATTGCACTAGAATGCATAATGCCAATCTTACATATTATTTGGTTCATCTACTTCAAGACAATACCAAGTGTGCCTCCATTTCAAAAAAATCAACCATTTTTCTTGGTGGTATAGTTATCTATTTAAACATCTCAAGATAGACTAACAAGAAAAAAACATCTTGATCTTGTACATTTACATGATCATTTTGGCATTTGAAGGGTATTAAGTCCTCGTGTTATAGACCTATTTCTTGACGGTGATCATCAATCTAACCATGATGACCATAATCATAATGATTTTGATGACCAATTTCTTTATATTCAAGAAATGGTGGTAGCAACATAATTGCCATTGGCCTCAACTATTCTCATACAAAATAAGTTGTATCCAATACTTCTTGAGCATTAGATTGTACAAGTTTAAAACCTCTTTTAAGGAACATGTTTTATGATATAAATTATGAAGTAAAATTTAAGTGATTACACCTAAAATTTAATCTAGACTTGATGTTCATTAAATCTCAAAAGATTTTAAGTAAATTGCCTAAAAGGCATGACAATTGAAACATTCTCAAAACATGGCCAATTCTAGTTATTTTGCACATATGTAAAGTAAATATATTAGTAAGGCCACTTCATAAAAAAAACCAAGTGAATCATTTATGACACACTAGTACTTTTTCTTAGCCTAAATGTACATTACCAAAATATCACTTTTGATATTTTAGTAAAAACTTACTAGAATTTATGGAAAAATTAATCATTAAGACCATATGGCCATAATTTAAGAAACAAAAAATTATTATCATTATCAATAAGATAAAGCATCTTGTAAAGGAAAATTTACATGACAAGCAATATTTGTATAATGAATTTAAGAGGAACACATTATCTTAAACTAAATACATATTACACAACTAATATGTAAATTTCACTAAAGAGTCTTGCATGACCAACTTTTTTTCTTCAAACTTGAAGTTTTGTTCATTAGAGACACATATGCCTTTTTGAACAATCATTCTCACAATAAATGTGAGTTTTGACCACTGAATCACCAATTCAAAATTTTTTTTGATTCAGCCAAAATGTATACACTACAGATAATGTTAAGTTTGAAAAGAATGAGAAACTTTATACAGTAGTCACTAAGTAAACATTTTCTTAGATTTCTTTGCAATTACAAATCAAATACTTAGTTTATTTTTTTCTTGCGTTTACCTTTCATAAAACTTTAAAAATGATGAATAATAACCTCATTTCACTTAACATTTCTTGAAACATCTTTGTATGTGATGACTTCTTTATCATCATTAAGTTTTAGATCAAAACTTAATTCATTGATAACACCACTTATGAAGTTAGCAATCTACAATATGCAATAGTTAGTACATTTAATATGTACATATTTTATCACAACAAGACAATTTCAAGCACAAGTAAAATAAAACAACTTATCCATGCCAAAACAAACCAAATACATGCGCATGCACATGTAATCAAATTTGTTTTGACAAGTTTTCATTATTTTAGTTTACTTGTCTTAAATTGACTTATAACATTTAAACAGCCATTATTGACACAAAGTCAATAATATAATCAAACAAAAACATATATGCAATCCGAACTACTAGTATGCCTAGAAGAACTTTTAAGAAAATAAAGTTAAAAAAAATGCACAAATTGCATACACACAAGGTCGAATACACTAAAATAATATATATGTTCATCACCATAAGTTTTGGTTAACTTAATGTATGTTGCAAGTTTAAACATACATGTTGATTTCAGATTTAGTAACCAAAACTAAATCCTAGCACATAGATTAAAGTTAAGGTCGATCATATTGGTATCATGCAAAAAAGTTTTCAAACAACCTAAGACTGTTTAAGGAAGTATGCATATTGAACCTATAGGCTCTAATGCCAATAAAGGAAATTCATGTGCACAACGAATGAACACTTTAATTTCCATGATATAAATAAATGTGAAAATTAAGGCATACTTGGTTATTATAGAAGAACCGATTGATAGTCTCCTTGATGAAAAATGCCTCTTTATGCATGTTGCGAAGACATAACTTGTTGTAAATACCCAAGATCAGATATTTAAATAACTTAGAAATACAAGTAACTAAATATGCTGGTTCACACCTAATACTCGACCATAATTCTCTTTTTTGTGATAGAGAAGTGTGTAAGATGAAATAGAACAAGTAGAGCCTCTAGAAATTATGTTCATAACTTCTATATGCACAATTCTATTGCCCTCATTTACAGGAGATGAATTGACACTTATAGAGGATCATAACCCTTTATAAAAGAGTCACAACTCTTCATAAGAGGTTGTGCTACTTCACCAAAAAGTGTCTTTATCCACCTTTAACTTTTCCTTTAAAATAAGACAATAACTATCCATAGAAGGGATGTGTTGGTTAGGCCATAGAGTCACAACTTTTTAAGAGTTGTGTCTCCTTAAATCAAGGTCATAACCACCTTCTAAAGGTTATTAAATTCACCTAAAACATGATCTTTCAATAAAAATCATGTTATTTCACTAACTAAGGTATTTATGGGCATAACTACATTCCTAAAAAGGTAATATATATTGGGACAGACATATCCTTTCATCTAAAAATCATATCCCTTCATAATATGAGTAGTTATGGAATGGTTATTAAGCAGTTATCCCATGTGTTAAGGTGTACATATACACGTCATACAATCTCCATATACCAACTTCCTATTGGTTCCAATGTGATGATGTGTCATACATATGTGTCACATTATCCTAACTACTTAACTACCTCTAGCTAATGTTAAAAGTGGCGATGTGAGTTAATGTGACACCACCAACATATGGTGTGACCACACCAAGCAATTATAAAACTTGTATATTTTAGGACATATATGAAATTTAGTAATCACTCTTTCGAACTAAATTCCAACAATATGAACAGAAGACAATTTTAGAATCTTCTTTTCTCCATGCGAGATTCAAATAAGTGTTGTTTTGTCTTGGTAGTGCAGCTTAATATGAGCTCAGACATTTGGATAAAAGTTGATAAGCTGTAAACAAGTTATTTGGTCAAAATGAATTCTTGGACACAAATTGCATGTAATAGAATGCACTGGTAAGTAGAGGTGGGCCATGGGCCGGGTTGAATCGGCCCAAACCATGATTGGCCCGGAAGTCAAACCCGGCCTAGTAGGGATCATGAAAAACCTGGACAAATATGGGCCTGAAGGAAGGGAAAAACGCAAATCAAACCGCCCTGGCCAATTGACCCGACCCGCCCTAAATAGCGACCCGACTCGACTTGGCCCAGGACTAGCTGGTTTGGTCTTGGCCTGGATCCTCCAACGCATCTTTTGCAATGGAAACCTACAGAAAAAATTTTAAAAAATGGTTTAATTATAAAGTAAGCCCTCCAACGGTTTTTTGTTCTATTTTAGCCCCCAAAATTCTATTTTCACCCCTCCCAATAACTAAATTTTAAGGACTTTTTTGTCCAAATAATTTTTTGTCATCCCCTACCATTTCTAGTCTATCATCACACCAACACTCAATCTTTCTTTTTCCTCTACTATATTCTTCCAAGCATTTGAGTTTTTTTCTTAATCTCTTCTAAAGTTCTTACTAATCTCCGCCTAATATCTTCATAATCTCATCTTAATTTTGCATTAATCACTACTATTTGTTCATGACTTATGGATTCAAGAGAAAAGGGCAGGTCGACGGAGACATCATCATCTTGCACCATCGGCCTCCAAGGCTTGCTCCGTTGCTGTTCTCAGTTGGCCGATAAAGGTATCTCAACTGAAAAGTTGCATGATGATGATGCCAGAATCGATATGATAAATTACGATATGGGACTCGACCATCAATTATCAAATGATGAAGTTGAAGAGTTGGATGCCACGGTGGCTAAGGATCTGTCAACACAACCGATGTCGACAAGTCGTGGACTCGCTGTAAAGGAAACTCAAAGACAAGGTAAATGCTTGAGACTAATTGCAGCATTATGAGCTCATAAATGAAGGGGAGTTTAGATGCGGGAAATGCAAACATTGCGGGAAAAAGTTGGTGCATAAAAAGAATTTTGGCAACAGAATGCTGAAGCGCCACATTAAAAATCAACATCCTAATGTCCTCCCTAGTACCATGACTAGTTCTGAAGGACAAACACAACTTGGGTCTATAACAGACCAGGTATATTTCGTTTTAACCAACAATCTTGAAAAGAATGTATGATAAATTAGATGATACTTATTGAAAAACTTTTCTCACAAGTTGAAGATGTGCACCTAGAATCTTGGATAAAAGCACGATTAAATCTTGTATTTAAAAAAGTGTCTAGGAAAACCGCTAGGAAAGAAAGCTTTAGATTATTTAAAGTCGGAAAATCAGATTTATTTTTCTACTCTGGATCATTGTATGGCATTCACTTCTGATATATGGACATCACCTATAGGCCAATCATTTTATTGTGTTACTTCTCATTGGATTGATTCTGATTGGGTTATGCAAAAATGAATTTTGTCATTTAGTGTCATTGAAATGGATCATATTGGTTATCACATATTCAATTACATATTAGAAACTTTACGTAATTATTTTTATGCTGATAAAGTCCTATGCATTTCATTTGATAATGCTTTAAACAATGATGTTGTTGCTTGCTTTTTGAGTCAAGCATTGAAACAACCTCTAAATGGTGCATTCTTTTACATTAGATGCATATGCCATATTTTGAACCTTTGTGTGCAAAAGGGTTTAGAAGTTCTCCAAAATAAAATTGTGTCTATTTGGAACTCATTGGCATTTTTGAAATCAAGACCCGTTGTATGTCCCGAATTCAAAAGGTTTTGTTTTTAAAATAAAAAAGAATTTTCTTGTAAACGGTTTAAATTGGATTGCCCAACCCACTGGAACTCCACACATTTTATTTTGCAAGATGCATACCTATATGGAAAATTATTGACGAATTTCATGAACTTAAAAATGGGTTGTAAATTTTTTATGGATAAAGTTTGGGAAAAATGTTCTAAAATCGGTGAATTGTTTAAGTTTATTTACGAGGCTACTGAATTTTTCTATAGTTGTTACTACCAAACCATTCATCAAGTTTTGCTTCATTTAGTAAACATTACATATGATTTACATTAGTTTAAAGATGATGAGTTGTTAAAACCGATTGTCGAAGCCATGCGAGCTAAGTGGCTTCAGTATTTTGAAAACATTCTACCTATCTTTTTAGTTGTTTCTTTGCTTAACTCATATGTCAAATTAACTGGTACAACAACATTGCTTGAAGGAATTTTTCATACTTATATAGAAATGTCTCGTATAAATGTTTTGGCTATGTCTATTATTGCTTCCGAGTACTTGCATTCTTTGTACAAGTTATATTTATGAGCAGTACTTGGATAAGGTAAGATCTGAAGCTCCTCAAACTGAGCCTCTAAGGAGATCAATCTCATCAAGATTCAACTCGGCCTTCCAAATGCTCAAACGCCCCCGACCAATGACATCGGGATTAGTTTAGGTCGATGACTATCTCAACACATCATTTGAGTCAAGTGACGTCGACAAATTGGAGTGGTGGAAACAAAAGATTTCAAGGTTTTTGATCTTGTCGATAATCGCACTGGAGATTCTTGTCATTCAAGTCTTCACCATAGCATCCAAGGTAGCGTTTAGTGCAGGAAAATTGGTGATATCGAAGAAACGATCATGATTAACACCCGAGGCGGTGGAAGTATGTATGTGCAATCGACATTGGGGCCTCGCAGCACTCCAGTAGCAACACTCGATACTGAGACTTGATTTTTTTTTTAAATCATACATGTAGTTTGTATTTGATTTAACTATATTATTAAGCATAGATTGTAGGTTTCTATTTTTTATCATTTTGAGATCGTTTTTGCCATTTCAAAATGTAAGACCCGTTCCGATTATTTGTAAGTACCGTTTGACTTTTTTACTTAATAAAACTTACATGAGATATGGTGTTTTTTCTTAAACATATTTATTACATATACAATTAATTATGTTTTTAATTTTTTTAAAAATAAAAAATATCTCTAGACCTGCCTGGTTCTGCCCCAGGACCAGCTCGGGATAGCCCCGTTTGGGATCGTTCCGAGCTCGGTCCTACTCGACCTAGACCTAGGCCTGGCTAGTCCCAGGTTGAGTCGACCCGGCGCCCATCTCTGCTAGTAAGGGAATCCTAAATTGATACTTGATGTATGTTTTGTGAGCCTTTGTCACAATTATAGGGCAAGTAATTAAGAGCCAATTCGCTTTAACTTAAGACAACTTAATTTAAAATGACTTATTTTTATTTTTATATATTTTTTTGTCAATAGTGAATTTCATTTAAAAGCCAATATTATGTAGATGTAATAATTTATTTAAAAGTAAATTATCATGGTGTTATTAATTTTTCTATTTTAGGATTTAAAAAGGAAAAAATTCAAAAAATTTGATAAGATTATAAAAATTATTTTTTAATAGATTACTACACATATAATATTTGTTTTTAAATCAAATTAGTTTCGGGAAACAAAAAAGATGGAAGCATAAAAATAAGTCATTTTTTTATTAAGTTGGCTTAGATTAAAACAAATTAGCTATACGATTAAAGAGCATAAAGACATTGAATATATTGGCATATATATACTATGCATAAAAATTAACTATATTTAACCATGAGAACATTTAACTTACTAGAGAAAGTCTGAATGTTCGAAAGTTATTAGGCTTTTACTTGATGCTGTAGCTGAGTGTCCTTTTTCAAGGTAATCAAAGTCTTCAAAAGAAACTACTAAGAACCCTAAATCTCGAGAGTTTTCAAAAGAAAGTACATGAAATTAAAGTTCTTGTGAGAAAAGAATATGGCTTTCGGACTTATTTACGATTTTTTTTTTCTTACAAAACGAGGGAAGAAAGTGTTAATTGTATGAAATGAAATGTCTACCATATGAAATATGAGGCAGTATCTTTTTGCAACTCATCAAGACCAAATTAGAATCTGAGAAGGCTTTACAAAGGAAGTCCTATATAATTAAAATTCAAGATTCCAAATTAGATTAGTTATTTTTCATATACAAAGTCTGCCTATCCTATACGGCAAGAAATTAACTTTGCATAAAGATGCTTGTATAATCAGAGAAAGAGCATAACTGAAGCCAAGAATATGTACCCGTATCAATTCACCTGATTATTATTTTTTTCAAAAAAAGCGTGCCTTTCACATTATTTAAGTTATCCAAATGCAAGAATCAGCTTTTTTTTTTCCCCCTTGAGTACATGTGATACAGGAATCATTGTATTTAAGAAGGTTTCACAAAAGAAATGAATAGAAAATTGTGCTTATGATCAGGAAGAGATGTAGGGCAAAGACTAATATTCCCACAGCTTTAGTTTAATGACTATAGTATTAAAGGACATTATGATGAGGTCCGAGGTTTAAATATGATCTCCTTACTTTTTTATTAAAATGTCTTATAAAACTAATTTAGTTGTCTTTAAGGTCCTAAAAAAATTGAAATTCATCTTCCCTTACTTAAAATACTAATCCATCTTCCTTCTAAGCATATATTTGAATACAATAAATAAATAAATAAATTAAACATTTAGAATATTCCGTTTTGTTTAGAATAAAAAAAGCCACATAATTACCATAATTTTGGAAAAATAAACATTTATTCCCAAACTATTTTAATTGATACACATAGGCCCCCGCACGTTTTGTTGTTTCGAGCTAATGGTAACGGCACTCTAGCAAAAGCCGTCTTCCCTCCGCCGCTGCGTCAAGAACATCCGACAATACTCGTCTTCCCTCTGTTGTTGCATCAACATCGTCGTCCGGCTACTCAATTGCAGGAACTGAGTAAAAACCCCAAACTCGCCATGGATCCAGGATCGAGGATATCGAGTTCGTTTAGACGACATCATTGGGAACTTGAGGAAACAGATCGATCAGGCAGTGGGTTTTGTGAGGCGTGAAGGCGAAGAAGTGGCAATTACAGCAATCTCATCAGCCTCTCCACTAGCCTACTTGTTTTCGAATTCGATGAGCTGATCTCTGCCGCCTCCAAGGCCATCTCTATCACACCCAAAATTCACACTAAGGAAGACTTCTCCAGCTCCATAAAAGCTAGAATCGCCTCTTATCCTTCTTATCTACGCTTGCTCCAGGCCTACATTGATTGCCAGAAAAGTCCAGATTATACAGTTTCGTATGGAGTTTGTTGTATGTATGATTTTGAAATTGCAGCTGAAACGACGGTGCTCGTGACAACGATGCCCGGGAAGATGAGCTTGAACATGCCGATGCGGTAGATGAGGGCGTCGCCGAAGTCAAGGCGGTCTGACGGAGAAGATTGAACTCTGGAGCAGAGAGTAAAGGAGCAAAAATGTGAGAATCACAAAGATCCAAAGCTTAAGGGGATTTGTAGTGTTTGCCAAAAGCCCAGGGGTTAAGTTAGTTAGTTTTTTCTGTACACATGTTTGCCACGTTACACGTAAACATGACTCATCTGTTGCCACGTTGTACAACTTGCTTTCCTATATATTGATCTAACTTACACTTTATTCCATTTATTTTAAAAAACTTATACTTTACCCTTTATTTTTTTTATAATGTCCAATAATAACTTCTGAAACCATAAATTAAACTATTTGATAATCATGTTTTAGTAATTTTAATATTTTTAATATTTTTTCTATAGCTAACCAATTTTTAAAAAATATTGATATCTATTTATAAAAAGAAAAATATATTTATAAAAAAAAAATATTGATAATTTAAAATATTTATTAACTATAAAAAAATATTAAAGAGACTGAAATTACTGAAAGATGACTATTATATAATTTAAATTATAATTTTAAAAATTATTATTAAACAGTATAAAAAATTTATGAATAAAGTGTAGGTTTTTAAAAATTTAAGAGACAAGCTATAGGTCAGGTATATTTCAGGTAATTGTAACTTTCCCACAAAAGTAATGATAGTGGGTGATCCGCTTTTCACAAAAAATCATGCATTATTTGCTCCTTTTGTTTAACCGGTCAGATTTGTGATCGGTGGGGGCAAAATGGGATTCAGGGCTCTTTAAATACCACTAGCAATTCCCCGCTACATTCCGAATCCGGCTTTCGACTTCCATGTCAAACCCGGCTGACGAAATTCTACTCTAGCGGTTTATGAGTTGTGGACCAGGTTCTTTCTCTCTACTCTAGTCGCTTTCTGTTCGTTGCTTCGTCTTTTGCCCATCATCGGTGGTGTTTTCGTAAAAGTTTCTGCTTGGGTTTTGTAAATGTTTCAGGGTTTAGGGTTTTAGGAATCACTCAATTGGGACTAGCGTTTATGTTAATTGCCCAGTTCTGGGTTGTTGTTTGTGTTGCTTGATGGAGAAGTTATCTTCTGGGTCGGAACTTTCTAAGTTGAGCAAGGAAAACATTCGTAGGACCTTAGATGGTCTCCAAGAAGGTGCCTCTGCAATCCTTCTGTTTACCCTTCAATGGAAGGAATTGGAAGGTGTTTTGGACCAGCGCTTTGAGGAACTCAAATCCAGGGAGGACCATTTGGTCTTACTTGAGAATTCCGTCCAAGAGAGAATCAAGAGGATTATAGCGAGAGAAGAGGAGTTTGAATCCAGGCAGAGAATAGAGGCTGAGAGCCTTGTGGTGTTTGCGAAATCGATTGATGAAAAGTTGAAGCTTTTTGAAACTAAACACAATCAACTAGTGTCCATGGGAAAATTGGCTGAAAAGCAGCTAGGGGAGCTTAAGTGTATTGAAAGCTTTATTAAACAAAAGGTCAGACAAATTAAACGCAGAGAGGAAGAGTTCAGGGTCAAGGAGAAGCATTTTCAGCAGCGTTATAAAGATCTTCAGTTGGAAAGAAAGCAGCTGGAGAGTGACATTGCTCGAAACAAGCTAAGAGAGAAGCAGTTGGAAGAGTTATCTCAAGAACTCAGAAGGCAATATGAATTGAAGGACAGAAATATCCAAGAAAAGGAGAAGCAAATAGAAAAGAGTTTTAAGGATATCCAAGAGAATGAGAAGAAAATAGAAAAGAGTTTTAAGGATATCCAAGAGAATGAGAATAAAATAGAAAAGAGTTTTAAGGATATCCAAGGGAAGGAAAAGAAAATAGAAGAGTGCTTTAAGGATATTGCTGCTAGAGAGGAACAGTTTGATATAAAGCAGAGGCTAGAGACTGAGAGGAGGCAGTGTGAAATAAACTCTTCCAGGGAGCTTGTGCTGCTTGGGAAATCTATCAAAGAGACGATGAAGCAACTTGACATTAAACAGAATGAATTAGAGATATCAACTGGAAAGCAGCACAGAGAGCCTAAGTTAATCAAAACTTTTGTTAAAGGCAAACCGAATGATATTAAAAACAAGGAAAAGGAATTTGGATTGAAAGAGAAGCATTTGAGGCAGTGTTCTGAAGGTCTTGAGTTACAAAAAAAGTGCCATGAAGAGTGCCACAGCGAACTCAAACAAAAAGGGAAGCATTTGGACAAATTACTTCAAGAACTTCATGGACAGCAAGAACCATTGGATAAAAATCTGCATGAACTTGAACTGAGGGAAAGAAAACTTGAAGTATTGTCAAAGCAGTGTAAACTACAAGAGACTAGGTCAGGTAATGGACTGTGTCCTGTAGTGAAAACTGAGGCAATTGACAGTTTGTCAGCAAAAACTGTCGCTGGTCATTCTGCAGACACAGATATTCATTTCAGTGCAGCTATGGATGGAAGGAACTTGCAGATCTTCCTCAATGAACACTGTAACGAGCATAGTTCGCTAGTTGGTGAAATAGTAACCGCCCTGCAACAATCACTAGACCCAGCGAAACTTGTATTAGATGCAATGGAGGGGTTTTACCCACCCTACTTAATGAAAGGGGATCAAGCTTTTAAGGGGGATATTGCTAGACGAAGTTGCATTATGTTGTTGGATCAGTTGAGGGCACTTTCACCTGAAATCAAACCTAATGTTAAAGAACAAGCAATGAAGCTTGCCTTTTCTTGGATTGCAGAGGTGAGAGCTGACGTGAAAGATCAACCGAAGGTCCTGGGATTCATGCAGCTGTTGGCTTCTTATAATTTGGTGTCTTGCTTTGATGCTGATGAACTGTGCGATCTATTATTGAATGTAGCTGGACATCTTCAAGCTTATAGAATATTGCATGCCCCTGGATTTTTTAAGAAGATCTCTGGTAAAGTTTATAGAGTATTTCCTTGATCAGTTTACATATCTCATTATGTAAGTCTCCTTTTGGGGCAGCAAAACAACATGTGATTTTGTACTTGCTAATTTTACCTTTTCTTTTTCCAGATTGCATTAGGCTTTTTTTATTTGTTTTTTTCAAAGGACAAAATCTCATATTAATGGCTCTGGAAAATAGAAAATCAATTTAGAACTTTTAATTTAAAATCTTATGATTTTCACAAAAAATGATTTCAAATCACGTGTATGAAATTGTGAACTGATGGAACTTTTTGCATGTGCAACAGTTTTTATTCAGAATCTTGTGGAAGGAAAAGAGTACTTCAGGGCAGTTAACTTTATATGTGCATTTGAGCTGGCTAATGAGTTTCCACCCGTTCCTCTTCTTGAAAAATTCTGGTTGGACACAAGGGATGAAGCCAAACAAATTTACAGAGGCGGAAATAGAACAGCTACAGCTAAGGTAGTTTTTATCTTCTATATCCTTCTAGAAAGCCTACTGTTTGTTCTATTTGTGCCAGTGTAATACTTGTATTTCTTTAACTGACATTCAGATAAAGGCAGACACTAGACGCATTTCTGACTTGAAGGCTATTGTGGAATGTGTTGAAAAGCACAAGCTGGAAGCTAAATACTCCCATAACAAACTCAAGAGCCACAAGCTTTTAGTTGCGAATCTGGAGGGACAGGTAAGAGTTGCAAAGACGAAGTTGAATAACCTGAAGCAAAATGCAAGTGGCAAGCCTTGTGGCCAGAAGCAAGATGTGAATGGAGAGTTGGGTGGTCAAGAGCAAATTGTGAATGGTAACTTAGATAGCCAGAAGCAAAGGGAGAATATGAAGCAAACTCCGAAGGATGCCATTTCTGCTCTTTTGTCTGGTTCAGTTAAATCTGATAAGTGTACTGGTAACAAGCGTTCTTTGGCGGCCATGTCAGATAGAACTGATGTAAATGAAGGCATTGCTGCAAATCCAACTTCATGCATCAGAAGAGTACCCTCAACATTGCCCTGTCCTGGTGATTCATTTGAAGGTACGCATATTTTGATAGCATTAGCTAGGTTTGTCAATATGTTGAGTACTCATTTCTGTTTAGAGGAGAGAGTGAAAGATCTAATGATGAAGGACAGAGAAGGGAATTTGTAATAGGGCTGGAATTAGGGCTCTAGGGGCTGGATGGGATTGATGAACTGCTGCAAAATAAAAAACAGGGAAAATAAAAGGATAGAAAACCTTTGGCATTACGCCTAGGGGTCCCTAAGCAACACCTAGGTCTAGATTGCATCACACAACCCAAAGAAAGCATCAAGCTCTCAAATTTTCTGAAATTCCAAATCTGACTATTATTAAAGCAATTCACGCTTATGTGGAGCTGTAGGACCCTATTCTTTCTAGGTTAAGAAAAGGTTTCCTAATAAGACTCAAACTCAAAATCATGATAGAACTTACAAAATTACTGAGCAACTAATAACATCTAAACAAGAAGGGAAACCTAAAAACACACAAAATAGGAGTCCCTAAATAAATTCTGGAATTTCCATCATACCAGGAAATTGCCAGAATACCATATTCTTTAAAATTGATAAATAGTAAGCTAACTTAGGCTATACTTCTCCTATGAACTCGATACTAATTATGTAAACACAAAGTATGAACCAATAATAATAATAATTATTTAAAGTCCTAGACCAATCTAACATCATCTTATTATATTGATCTCTATGCTTGTAATCTTCAAGCACTCTGTCAAGTGGAATGAGTACTGAGTTTTCCTTATCATAAACAAGAAAATGGTAGTTCAGTTTGAAAATCTCTGTTCAGGTTGTTCCATATTGGTTACTGCCTCATAAAGAAGTTTCTCTGTTTTGTTCCCATTTGTAGATTTATCAGCTAATTTTGCTATTCGTATTCCTGTTCTATAACACTGCATTTGCAATCAACATTTAGACTTCCTAGCTTTAAGACTTGCAAACGTCAAAGAGCACATCTTAGTTTTGTCCTTGGTTATTTTTTTTTTCCAATACACAAAAGCATATACAAGGGTGCAGGTATTAGAGTTACTAAGGAAAGATTAGGGGGGAATCTGCCAGGGCATCGAGCCGCAATTTGACAGGGGCGCATTAAGTCAAACCCCAGTCATGGACGGGGGTGTCCAAACACGCAACCACTAGGCTATGGTGTTGCAGACATCCTTGGTTCTTATTCCTTATGTTTTAGATTAAAACCTCCAGACTTCCATCCAAAAAGAAGTTTGTATTCAATAGCTTGGTGGTTGTCCTTGCAAAGTTATCAGAAAGGAATTCTCATTGTACCAAAGTTAAAATGTTATAAAACCATGGGTTTTGCTTTGGTATTTACTAATATACAGGGCTCTGACCTTACCACTTTCTTGTATTTTCATGCTGTTTACAAGAAGTTTTGAGGGTGTATAGATTCCATTTCTCTCTCTCTTCTCTCTCTCTCTCTCTCTCTCTCTCTCTCTCTCTGTCTTTCCCCAAGATTCTATTTATCCCAACCAAGGGATTTTATTACTATTGTTCTTCATTTAGTTTACAGTTGCTCTAAGGTTTCATTTTATTTTCACGAGTTTGGTAATTCTTAGGTGAAATCATTTCCAATTTTTTTGACCTAGCATAGGACATGCCATGCTTTTGATCTGCAAAATTTTAGCTGGTGCGCATTTCTTTAGTCATGGTCTCTGTATCCCTTTCGTTCTTCAACAGGCACTAACAGTATTTGATTTCAAATTCATAGCAGGCTATGTACAGCAGCTCATTGAAAAGGATCGGATACTTGAAGCCATCAAATACATATTTCAGTCGAACATGATTGACAAGTTTCCTCCCATCCCTCTATTAAATAATCACTTGAAGACGAGAAAGAATGCATATGAGGAATTGTCAAGGAAACACGATATTCCAATTCAAAGACAGGTCTGGTTATAGCTTTATTTGGTTTTTGCCAAATATGCTCCGATTTCTCATACCCATTTTGATGCCTGGTATGTTGTTAATTTTGTGCAGATCACACCCGAGGGATGTTGTTTTATTTTATTTTTGATTCAGTTTGTAGTTGCTCTAAGTTTCTGTTTTCCTTGCACACATCCAGTAGTTCTTAGGTGAATGCATTGCCATTTTGCTTGACCTAACGCACATGTCATGGTCATCATCTGTCAATACTTTAGCTGATGGGCATTTGTTTAACTTTTGGTGCAATTTCTCCTCCCCATGCATAATACATTGTTGCTTCTTCGCAGATTATGGATGTGAACAAAATGATAGGTGCTATGAGAGCAGTGGTTAAGTGCGTACAGACTTACGAGCTTGAATCTGAATTCCCTATTGATACCCTGCTAAAAGAGATAGAGGAACTAGAAAAGAAGAAGGAAGAGAAATGTCGGGTGCTTCAAAATTCTTTTGGGGAAAGCAAACCCCAAAAGAAATTGAATCGTAAAGACTGTCCGCAGCAACTAGGGAAAAAAAGCTGCACCAGCAACGCCGATGGTGACACTGCTGCTGCTCCTGTGACATCGGCAGCTGCAGCTCCAGCCACCCCCACAGCAGCAGCCACCGCCCCCCCTCCAGCCAGCCCCTCACCTGAAGCTGCAACCAGCAAGACTGCAGCCCCCACTTCATCAACAGCTCCTCCACCAGAAGCCAATGGTTCAACACACCAAACTGGACCGACGTATCGTAACAAACGTTGCCGGACTGCTTCAGCTGGAAGGCATTATACTCTGTCGGGCCACCCTTCAAGGAACTTGCATCCAAGGAACCATTCTGATGGTGTCACGCTGAAATACCCTTTTTATGAGCTCGGCAGACAACCTAACTTGGATCTTGAACGGCTGAGTTATGCTGATTCTAGAAACTCGTTTGACCAACCCCAGTACTATGATTGGCGTGCGCATCCTTACGGTTACCGTTATTAATCATTTTTAAAGTTTAAGTATAACTGTTGTGAAAATCAGAGGGGGAGCATGAGGGAAGATCCAAGATATAAGAATTGTGTCACCCAGCTGAGAGCCCTGAAGCCCTCTTCTTTATTTTGGGTCTTTTTGTTTGTTCAACACTCTGTCTAATAATAGGATCTTTATTACATTGTTCTTTAGGTCCACAGCCTTAGTTATTGGAGTCATTGGAATGAACTTGCTGATTATGTTAAACCCGATAGATGATTCTTTGTTGGTTACACATTGAAAATTGCTGTTTTTCTGCGGAGAGTCATAAAAAAGTAGCCCATTTTCAGTAGTGATTACAAAAATTTCCTTTTTTTCTGAAAGTAAAAATATTTTCAACTTTATCAGGACTCGTTGAAGAGTTTCTAGGCTACTTTAGGGAAGAGGTGCTCTAAGACAAACATGTTCTTTAAATGCTCGCGAGAAAATGGCTGGAGATGGAGTAGCGTTTTATTCCAATCGACTTCTCCAACATGTAGTTTTAGGGTAATAGTTACTCTCAGTCCGGGAATGACACGAAAATGAAGATTAAGGTATAGAAAATTTGTAATTTCTCTTTTCATTTTTGCCTCATAAAAAAGCCAGTCACTAAAATGCCCCATTCAAACCTCAGTAACTGGAATTATATAAAAGTTTTGGGTTACTTTGTAACTTTTTAAAGATATAAGGACCAAAATAAAAATTTTTAAGAAGTGTATGACCAACTTTTAATTTCTTAATAAATATGAGCTATAATGTGATTTCAATATAATTATTCCAATGAAGATAATATGGTTAATTAATTTTGCAAGACTTAAATATAAAAACATCGGAACATTTTTAGACTATCCAAAATAATAACCGTTGTGATAGTGGAACTGTTGGTTGATTACTAAAAGTGAACCTAAAGCTTCGGAACACCTACAAGGAAGACAAGGCTAAAGACCTGAGGTCAGGATGTGTTTTCCTTAAGAGGACCTACCCGACGCTTAGGTAAGTAAAAAGTGTTTCAGGAGAAATATAGAGAAAAAATAACTTCAAAGATGAGGGTTGCGGTATGTAAGATTCAAGCCAAACTAAGGTTGAGGTTCTTTGGAACTTAAGGGGGCTTGTAAAGCCTTAGAAGCATGTTGGACTTTTGTTTCCTTAAGGGGTAAGAAAGGTACCTAAGTGGCCTAAGAGTCTAAGTGTGAGTCATGTAATGACTAAGAAAGACTCTTGGACAGGAAGGCGGCCAAGGAAGGAACTTAACCCCAAAGAAAGGGTGTTGGCTTTGAGGTAGTTAGAACTACCTAGTAAGTCCCAGAAGTTTAAGTCATTGAATATTGGCCTTGAATCGCTAAGTGCCCATGAGAATAAGTCACAGTAAAGACTTTAGAAATCTTAGTGTTTGAATAGACTTTAGGACCTAAATGATGTATAGGACTAAAGAGGTGCCAAGTGTTAGTGTTTGAATAGACTTTAGGACCTAAATGATGTATAGGACTAAAGAGGTGCCAAGTGAGTCTTCCCTAAACATAACGGGGGTTGTAGGCCTTGACCAAGCCTAAGGGTGCGTATACTGTGGACTATAGGTGTGTAAATAACACTAACTAGTCATAGTGGTTAGTGTATATAGATGGGCTAATGAGGCAATGACCTAAGAATGTGCCTAAGTATTGGGAGGCAAGGTATAGGTACCGAAGTGGTCTTAAGGTCGGCATAAAGGTTATAAGTCTCCTTCGAGCACAAGTGTATGGTAAGAGTACTCATAGGCAGCACTTTAGTTGTGTTAACCTGATGGGTTTGGGCCATTTATAAAGACTCCTAGGGGTTCCATGAAGAACTAGGAGAAGTATGAGGACCTTAAAAGTTGAGTGCTAAGTTAGATCAAGTGAACTGAAATTCCCAAGAAAAGACAAAGGGTGTGGCATGGGTGGTGGGTTACAAAGTGTAACCAAGTGTAAGAGCTAAGGGGGACCATGAAAGGCTAAATGTCAAGCATTCTAAGGGCTTCCTAAGAAGGGTAAAAAGAGCCATAGAGCCTAAGAGATCTCAATGCCAAATATACACACAAAGTGGCCGAGTAATAGGAGTAAGGCCTAAAAGGTCATAGTAATGACATGTTGGGTAGCATGGGATGTATAGAGCACCTAAGCAAAGTTGACTAATGGTGCCAAGGATGGATGTTAAGTAATCTAGAAACACCCAAGAAAGGGACTGTAATGGCAAAGAACACATCACTACCGAAGAAAACCAAGTTGGTTAAAGAATGACTCTTAGGTAATAAAGAGTGCCCAACTTCGGGCTAAGGGTGTTATGCTTGTGAATGCCCTTAAGGCCTAGACACACACAAGCAGTAGGTGTTGAGAGGCTACCTAAGGAGGCCAAGGGTAAGTTGCCACAAGAAGTATGTGCTTGGAGCACTAAGGGGTGATAAGGTTAATATGTGCCTAAGGTTGGCCTATGTGCCTAAGTCAGGTGTAAGATTTGCAAAGTTAAATTGTGCCATGAGCAATAAGTGGTGGTCAATAAGAAAACACCTATGTGGGGCTTGAAAGCCTAAGTGTGGTGTAAGGTTAAACTAAGTTCCTCCAAGAGTAAAGATTCAAAGTAAGAGACTAAGTACTCCAAAAAATACCCCAATGAGGGGACTATCTGAAGGGGAGCAAGTAAGCTATAAGTTATATGGCCTATGTGAAAATTGGGAGTATGGGAAAGTGCCTTGTGAGCCAAGGCAAGACATCCACCCCATAAGTATTATCTCCAAGGAAAGGTCTCCTAATGAGTATCTTAAGAGGTTTCTTGGCCACTATGTCGAAAAGCTAAAAGTAAAAAGTAATCTCGTGGTTAAGGGCTATGGGTAACCATAGTAAATAAAGGACCATGAGTAATAAACTGACTAAGATGTAAGAGGAGTAGCATCCATGTGTTATGCACAATTAAGAACAGGAATTTAGAGGACCAAATTTTCAAAGAATGAGAGAATGTAAAGGCCCTCCAAGTATTTCCATTGTCTTGGATACCAAGGTAAGAAAATATCAAGTTATTTTCCTCAAATAAGTTTTATTATGCAAGAAAAGCAAGCTAAGCAAGGTTGAGTTCCAAAGTGTCAATGGCACCTAAGGGGCAAAAAGGGCAAAATGATAATTTTGGCCCAAGTTAATTGCATGAATGTAATTTCAGTAAAATTATGTTCATGCAAGTTTTTTTTAGCTAAATAAGTTGAGACCATAAGCATTTTTAACAATTTGGACCAAAAGTGGAAGTGGAAGGGCTAAAATGCACTAAGTGTGAAAATTAAGCTATTGTGTCTTAGGAGGCAAAAGATAGCTTAAGAAAGCTAAAAGGCTAAGTGTGAAAACATGAAAAACATTTCTTGGGACTAAGAAGGATGGTTTAGTGGAGGTATAAGAGGCCCAAGTTCAACAAAAACAAGGTTTGGGGCCAAAATGACAAGAGGAGCAAAAATGGGCTAATCGAGAGTAGTTGGTTATATAATTAGTAGAGACAACACTATTCATCAACCTTACCACTCTGGAATTTTGTATCTCCCTCTCTTTCATAGGTCTTCATCATCAAGCCTCCCAAATTACTCAATTTCTCATGAAATTTGAACATCCTAAAGCCATCCAAACAAGCCACTAGCCCATCTTTAGTGGAACTAGTGCATTTGTTCTTCTTATTGTATATTTTGGGTTCAACTAAGGTAATGCTCTCCAATGCTTATGGTTTGATTCTAATCTTGTAAAATTGTTAGAATTGGTCTTCATTTCATGCCCTTGGTGTCCATTTTAGTTGAATTTAATCTTGGAACTTAAAGAGAGCTTGAGAAGCTTATGTGTGCTTTGTTGCTTGCTTCTTGCTTTGTAGATAATTTTAAGCAAGGGATTTAAGTTTTGGCATGCATAAATGTTACAACCCTTCTAGCGGGAAGCACATTTAAGGCATATAAATTAATAAATCCCTATTTTAATACCTTATTTTAAGATCATTTAGCAAGGTCAAGCAGGTTAGTTAAAGTTCACTAGGTTCTAAGGAAAGTATAGCATCAAAAGAGATCCGGAGGCAAAATGGTAACTTTGCATCCTGAGGTGCCAGGCCGAGTCCCGAGAGTAAAAAAACATGTTTTAAAATCTAACCCTTGCTTAGTACCCAAATTTTCACTAAGTCTTGAAGGTTTGACCAAAGATTTGATCAAGAGTTACTATTTTGGGAAGGGGGCTTTTTGACAAACTTATTAAAGCTTGAGGGCTTGCTGGAAAATGATGTTTTAAAACATGGTAAAGTGCTTTGGCTACCACATTTCTTCATTTTTCCAACCAAACCCGAGCTCCCTCTTGCCCACTTGATTTCTTCTTTAATTCCCACTCAAATTCAAGATTTCCTAGTGAAAATCAAAGGTTCTAAGGGTGACTAAGCAATGGGTGGTTTGTTTTAAGGAAGTTTTGTGCTTGAGAAGCTTGTAATCACATTTTCCAGCTGGGGCTTTATTTTGTGTAAGAGGTAACTCGGTTTTCTTATTGTTTCTTTGTTGGTTTGGCCCCTTGTTGCTATGATTTTGGTTGGGTTATGTTAATTTGATTGCTTGAAGCTTGGAATAGAGGTAAGGGATTTAAGATTGATGCACATTTGATGCCATTCATAGCTTGTTTTCTTGTTAAATTCAAGTAGTTTGATGAATGGTATTAGTTGCTGGGTTGTGTTGATCATGGTGGACTAGTATGTTTGCCTAGCTTGGTGTGTTGTTTATGTGCACTTCTAGCTTGGTTCAAATGGTGAATTGTGGGCTAGTGCTTGTGTATTGCATGTGGGAATGGTTTGGAGGTGCCCCATGGAGGTTTGAAGAGGTAAGGAAGCCTTCACAGAGCATGGTGCTTCTGGCAGCTAGGCGCCAGCACTCGACAGCTTTGACATGTTGTGGGGCTTTCGCCATAACTTTTTGCTTGGGCATCGGATTGAGGTCATTCAAGATTCCATTTAAAGCTAAGAGGGAGAACTACCATTTTCATGCCTTCCCAAATCCTATGTATTCCCAAGTTTAGACTTATTTTAGTTCAAAGTGAAGGCATGTTTGGCCACAATAGAGCACCATTAGTTGGGTACAAGGTTTAGTTACGTTGAGAGCCTAGCTAGGCCTTTGGGTTTGATGTTCTAATGTGGAAACCTTAGTGCACCTAGGTAGGTTCCGAAGAACCTAGTAAATGAGTCCAACCATGGTCATTACTGTTAGGACCACCCCTCAGTACTTGGCTTTGGCCAAGAATATGGAGAATACACCAATTAGAAATGAGGGACAGGACTAAAAATGTGAATGGAAGTGTATGTGCAAGGCCAGGACAGTGTGGGTCCAAATTGCACATGAAATATTAAGACTATGGTGTCTTTGGCATGAAAGAAAGATTGAGGACCAAATTGTATGCTTAACCTAGTGTTACAAGTGAAACTATGGAGCTTAAACAAGCAAAAACTAACCATGCAAATTAATACAAGGGCTAGTGGAGCATTAGCCACTTTCTTGGACATGTGGCATAACCGGTCATGTTTGTCTCCCACTAATAATCATGCCATGCTTCATTGTCTTCATAATACTCCATTATCTTGGAGACTTAGCCGAAATGTGCATAAGAAAATTGGCCATTTTCGGTCATTTAAGTTATACTTGGCAATGTAGGCCAAGAAACAAAGTTGGTGCCGAAATGAATATGTGTTTTAGTAACTAAAAATGAAGTCATGGATTATTGATGGGCAAAGAGAGCCATGCAATTTAGTTCAAGGCCGAGAGTGGCATTAAGCCATTTTTTAGTACAAGTGGCTATAACCGGTTAACCATGATTCCACTTAGTAAATTAAAAAACTAGTTTCGGCCAAAGCCTTCTCATTTGTGTCTTGACCGAGGCATTGAGAGCTTATGTTGTTCTTGAAGAGCTCTTGAAGGTTGTTGCCCGAACCCATGGCCATTTGTTGAAGATTGGAGCTTGGAAGCAAGAATCAAGCTTGTCTTCCTTGATTTTGGCCTAAGGTTGCTGTTGTGTTCTTATTGGTTTAAAGAGAGAATGAAAGCTTGAAAGTGTAATCAAGCTTGGATTCAAAGGAAGTGAAGGAAGGATTGAAGTTCACCCTCGGTCTTGAAGAGTTCAAGCAAAAACGAGACCATTCAAGCTCAAAATTGAGGTAGGGTTCATGTTCTACTTGAATGCTGGGTAATAATTCCATGAACAAGTAGCTAGAGCTGCTAAGTGATGGTTACATAATGCTAGATGATCTTAGTAAGCTTGATGGGCATATAGTGGAAATTCGGACATACATGGTTTGATTAGCTAATCAATATAAAGGCAAGTGTTAGAGTTATAGTGAGAATAGCCAACTTACTGTGTAAATCGGAGCTCTCGGGGAATGGGTGGTACAAATGAGGAGGAGAAGTGGAATTTAAAGCCTTTGAACACTTGTTAGCTTTTGGCCAAGAAGGACTTGTGGTTGTGTGTGTGTGTTGCTTGTTTGTTTGATTGTTTGTGTATGCTAACCCACTTTATGTTATGTTTAGAGTCATATATTGTTTTGGCTATCATGTGTATACATTGCATCTTGGTGTTTTAGTGTTTTTCTTGTAGGGAATTCAAGGAGCTTATGGAGGTTAAGTTTTGGGCTTGACCACATTGTCTCTTAATGAGATGTATACACATGAATCCTACTGAGTATCATTACTCACTGCCCATATTATTGTGTTTCAGGCAAGGATATAGAGCTTGATTGAGCGCTTGTGTTTGCTTGTGATTGTGCTAGGAAGTGCACATTGTTGTTGAGGTATGTTGCCAACTCATTCTTAGCTTAGAATGGTATATACGTGGACAAGTCTTATGATGATGGTTTTGGCCATACTTATGTTCCAAGTTTTGCAGGCTTGGTTAGTGGTGGGATTACTTCTAGGTGAGCAGGATGGATGTCTGGACGATTGCTTTGATTGTGGTCTTCACGTTTATGACGATGAACATGGCAATAGGCCTAGTGTTGCAGTGTGGCTCCTCTCTGGCACACTTAAGGTTCTTTTTGGAGAGTGAAGTTCTCGGGTTGTAAGCATAATTTGGTAAACTTTGAACTTTGGTGAACCTTGGCATGTGGCCAAGTTATGTGTACTCTGTAGGCTAACTTTTGTTGTACATATGTGTAGTCTCGGATGCACTTGGATTTTGTGGTACTTGGAGTACCTTTGTATGCCAAATTATGCTTGGTGGATGATGGTTTTGGACATGTAAATGATGGATGCTTATGAGCCAAGTAAGACTTGTATGTATATGACTGATGGATGTGTTTGAATGGAAAACCTCTTATGTTCTAGCTTGGCTGAATGTTCATATGCATATGAAAGTTGGTTTTCAAACCTTAAAGACTTAGGTGGGCTTCTTTGTTGCCATGCATGGTAGTACACTTGAAAAGGTCACACAACTTAGACACATATTACATGTGTATACCTTGCTTGCATTGCAAGATTTCTTTTATGCCCTTGCTTGTTATGCAAGTTATCAATTACAGCCTTGCTTGTATTGCAAGTTAGTGGTAGTGGGCCTTGCTTCTGTTACAAGTATTTGTTATAATACTCTTAAAAGCCTCTTGGGCCACCTCCCAGGCCCATTAACTTAAGAAAATAAGACTTAATGTCCATGTACACCAGGTTGGCTGAATTGAATTAAGATTGTTAACATCTAAACTACAACTTGTTGATAATCCCTGGGTAGATGTTGGGGAGTGTGCATGGGCTGGGGCCTGTGTGGGGTGTGACAATTACTACTCCACTAGTGTGAACCAAGTAATGGTGGATAGGTTTATGCCTTGAGTGAAGGTTTAGTGCACTTGTAGCCTAGGCAAGATTACTTGAGGTGCAAGTGAGAACCTATTGCACTCGTGGTAAGGGTTTAAGGTGGAAGCTTAGTACACAAGTAACCTAGGCAAGTCTTAGGACTTGAGGCACTATGTGGAAGCTTAGTACACCTAGTGAGTTCCTTGGAACTTAAGCGAGGCGCATCTACCATGTTCACCTGCACAACAATCAAGGGAAGGTTGAACTTATTGTGGTAGTAAACTAAGGCTTACTAGGAGTGAGTTAGAGGTCAGAACTCGCTAGGCATGGAGTGATGCCCATGAGAGGAATAGGATGAGGAGGGGTGCCAAGGGACCTAGATATATGCGAATATGTTAGACCCTCACACTGTATGAACTCCAGTAGATTACATATACATATATATGTATTGTCCTCAGTGTTTTCTTTGTAGGTTAAAGATCCCTTACTGAGAATCTTAGGATTCTCACTCCCTTAGTTTCATGTTGTACAGATACATAGGTTGTTGGACCTGACAATCATTGAGGGTTGTTGTGGTAGCTTTCCGTTAGAGGTATATCACTTTGAGAATCTTTGAAATTCTAGTTTATTTAGTTGCTTGTTGGTTAAGCTACATTACTAACTATTGTTTGCTTGGCCACAGAGGCTAGTGAGCATGTGGAGGATCATTGAGGCTTGCCACCGGGATCTCTCATCTAACGTGGAAGCTAGTTAATTGGATCTCAGTAGTACTAGCCCTATGTATTTATAATTTATGGTAGTGGCCTCCAATGTGTATAAATAGAGTTATGGACTCTAGGGTTGCCTTTGGGTGTAGGGCATAGTCTATGATTGTTTAAATGCTCACAGACGGTTAATCATGTGTAGGATTCATGTTGATGCTATAAAAGTTTTGTATGCTTTGACTCTTTGAAAATTGGTTTTTATGGAAATGCCTAGGCTATATAAATGTTTTATGATTTTATCCTTGCTCAAGTCAAAGCAACTCTTGCATGCATAATTGCATTCTTAGGTTAAACAACTAGTGGCATGAAGTTTTAATCAAGGTGCACATAATTTATTAGCCAATTGCACTCACCATGAGACTTGTTCTCATAGGCTTTCTTAGCAGGGCCATGAGGGGCCATGTTAGTTTGGTATCAGAGCCCAGTTCATAGACATTGGAGGCTAGGAACTGAGATCTAAGTTGTGATCCACGTGCTAAGGTAGTTAGTACTAACCAACATCTGTGAGTTATCGTCTGGCTTTGGCTGCAGGTTATGATGGTGAAACTAGGTTAGGTGCATTTTGGACGCTAGAGGTCTAGTAATGGATCCTAGTAGTCTAGTGTGGCAACATTGGGGTAGAAAGTTTGGCTTGCTCCAAGGTAGGGAGACACCTTGGAGTAGGTAGTTAGGATGTGACCACCATCCTAGGAAATTGTTATGGAACCTTAAACATGAGGTAGGCTGCATGATCCGTAGGACTGGGAGGTTTTGGAAACCTCCAAGGTAGGGAGTGCCGTCAAACTAGGTGGATTACTCCTGAAGTTCCAAGAGTTGAACCCACCATTATGGATAGGGTTAGGCTACTGCAAGAAGTTGAGGGTGCACTGATTGAGTGACAAGCATTTGGTCAAGTTGGCTATGAACCGAAGTGGATCTTTCTCTTACCTTTCTTTTGAAAGTAAGAGCTTAGGGCCGAGACTACCAAGGCCTTAGTCTAGCATACTTTGGCAGTTGATAATCATCAAAGTGGGACCATTGATGAATGGTATAGGATGCACCGACAGCTACAGGAGTTGGAGATATGATGCGATGAGGTGGAAGTTGGCTCACCCAACCTAGTTGGAGTATGGGCGACATGCCCATAGCACAAAAGTCGACTAAAAGCGAGGAATAACAATGGATCATGTAGGAGTGGCGCTTAAGCCTAGGGGAAAAAAGTGCATGGATCTTAGGCTGCACCTAGGAACTATTATCAACGGTTTGAGTGGTCATCGGACTAGTTTCACTTTGGGCTCGGTTGAGTTAAGACCAACCTTGGAAGTTTGTCTCCAATAGTTGTTGCCACAAGGAGTCAGCTTAGTATACCAGAGGAATAGTTTAAAGCTTTGCTTGGATTAGTCAAGTGGTCGAAGTAGGCAGCCACTAGCTAGGTGCGACTGGTGGTCGTAGTGAACTCATAGGCAGTTTGTGGCTAGTGTGAGGTAAGTCCTTACCCTCTCACTAGTAGTTTGCCATTTACTTGGTAATTTTTGGCATCAATTACTAGCATAGTTTTATTTGGCTTGTTGGGTGGTTGTTTCAAACGAGGTTAAGGGCTAACCCAAGTGCATTAGGACCTAAAGATGCACCAAGTATTGGGCAGCACCCGAGACCCTATGACCCACTTGCTTGTGTGAGAACCCACTTAAGTAGAGGCTTAAATAGCTTAGATTGGAAATGTTGTAAGGTTCTATAGAATTGTCTTCTTGCAAGAGTTAGTTCAGTGGCCTAGTTGTCAACAAATGACTGGCTAAGAACAGATGAATTCCTTAGAGTCATTAAGTAGTGGAGTAATTCAGTCAGATGCCAAAAAGGTAAGTAGGTAGGTTTTTATTTTATTTCTAACCATTAAATGTAGGAGGTAGCTGTGGAAAAAAGCAACGAGCAAGGAACTCATCCGGGGGTAAACTGATGGATAGGTTTGTGCATTCCCTAGTTGTATACCCTAGGGTTGAGCCAATAAGAATCGAGTTATTGCTGGGGTTTTGCTCGACTACGAGAAGGTAATAAGAGAGCCCAAGCAATAGGATTGACTACCATGGACCAAGGGATAGCTGGTGACTTGTGGTCATGATCCTGAGATTAAGTGGGGTTGAGTGTCGCTTTGACAACTTATGGAACAAAAGAGACTCAGCTAGTAAAGCTAGTTGAGTAGGTTAAGGACTAAGTCCTAAGTGGAACCAAGGAAGTTGTGGGGATCATATGTTGCTTTGATTTAATGCCAGTATGTTAGTAAAATGTTGGATTATCAGAATGGAACTGATCAAGTGATGCCAGAAAGGAGGATGTTTTGTCTTAACCCTTTGGGTTAGTGTTCAAGGAGTGCCCATGAGGTAGAGTTCACTATGATCGGTTAAGAATTGACTCACAAGTAGCCAAAGTGAGAAGTAATCTCCTACCTAGTTTAATTTATTGTTTGCTAATAAAAAATGCCAGGTCTAGTGTAGGTATAGTTGTGCTCACGTGTTGTGCAGCGACTTTAGGAGTTGTTGTGTTCACTAGAGTAGGTGGAAGTTGAGGGTTAAAACCCTAGTCGGTGAGGTTTTGGTTATGCTAGTTTTAAGCCTAAAGTTATAGCAACTTACTTGACCTTAGTGCCTTGTAAAGGAAGGGCTAGTGGCTTACAAGATTGGGTAAAGACTAGTAGGTACAGTAAGTGGAATTAGCATGGGTGAGCCACTTGAGATATTTTACTTGCTAACCACTTCTCGATAGTTAACTGAAGTGGTGGTTAAATTGGTTATCCCCTCAAGAAGGTAAGTTAATGTGGCAAAAGCCACGAGTACATTGTTTCGACATAAGGACGACATAGTGTTGTCACGGTATGGTAGTTAGGTATGGAAGGTAGAGATGGTTTGTTGTAACCATAGGCCAAGTGATGGATGGTGTTCGAGGGGTTGCTTGATAGTGTTAGAGGCCAGGAGGCCTAAGAGGTGGCCAAGAAATCGAGTAAGCTAGGAGGCACATTGAAGCCTAGTGACAGAGGCCGAGGTGTTTAGTTTGCTACCTAGCAAAGGATACCTGGTTGGCCTAGGATTAGGTAGTACCTTATAACTCAGCTACAGACCCCATAGGTGCTTCAAGCACAGAGTGAGTATTGACGCTGGGGAAGTAAATGTACTAGGGATGCACCCGAGAAGCTAATCCTACATGTGCAAGGTGTTGGGCTCCAAGTGTAGGGAAGTGAAGAGACTTTGTGTGTAGGCTTCAGGCACCTAGGATACTCCGAGTTGAGCAGTTGAAGCGTCAAGACCTTTGGCTTAGGTAGCATTTCAGTCGGTTACTCACTATGTGCTAGGATGGCTAAGCTGAGGGGGCACGGACAAGGCTTTAGTGCTGCTAACTACTTAGAGGTCTTGGCACTCGTGCTAAAGAAGTTTCCCTTAGTAGGCATGCGAGTGTAAAAGACTCTAGAGTAGCGAGGGTAGTAGGATCATAGTGCTTGGGTGGTGCATAGGGGCTATCCGAGGGGAGCATTTGAAGACTCGTATTCTAGGGTTTGCTGAGACATACAACTCTCGGTAGGTCACTTATTGGAAGAACCCTAGAATATAGTGGAGCATGGAGCGGAGTATGCCTTAAGGGTGCTAGTGGTGTATATGGCAAGGCCATAGTACACTAGTGACACACTTGGTCTAGTGATCATTGGATGTTGTCGGGTACCAAATCTAGAGTAAGGAACTGTTGTGTGAGAGATGGTGGATAAGCCGTATGCTCATCAATCTAGCTTACACTAAGTGGTTTGGTATAGAGATATTGGGTGCCAAACCTAGGGAAAATGTTTTTCAGTGTGATTGTTAGTGGACAAGTTTAACTTGTTAAGTTAGCTTACACTAGTAGGTTTGGCATAAAAGAGAAAGATGAGGAAGTTGGTTAGTTCTTAAGTAAGTCACTATCAGTGTAAGGTTAGTGGACAAGTTTTCAAAACTTGTTAGCCTAACTTACACTAGGAAGCTCGGGCACAGGGATTATTGTTGAAGGGTTGTGGTCACCGAATTCACCAGGACAGGTTAAGTAATCAGGTGTCCTTCAGTAGCACTATGTGTTGGGAGTAGTAAACAGCCATACCATAGTCTTCAAGGGTGGAATTGTGCAAAGGTGCTTTGAACAGCGTAAGGTCAGGCAAAGGTGGGGAGAACAGTTGGTAGTTCTTAGTTTGTTGTTTAGTTTGAGCACAAAGTATGGCACTAGCAATAGTACCTATACAAGACAGGACCCGATTAAAGTGCCTAAGGGCATTAGCTAAGTGAGTCAGGTAGTTTGGTGCCAAGTGAGTCATTGTGAGAATGACACCTCTTGGTAGGTTTAGCTATGATACGTTGGCACCGTATCCTAGGGTAACACCTCAAGGTGGGGAGATTGAATTTGGAGGACTAAATTCTCCAAGGTAGGGAGAATGTTACAGCCCTCCTAGCGGCAAGCACATTTAAGGCATATAAATTAATAAATCCCTAGTTTAATACCTTATTTTAACATCATTTAGCAAGGTCAAGCAGGTTAGTTAAAGTTCACCAGGTTCCGAGGAAAGTATGGCATCAAAAGAGATCCGGGGTAAAATGGTAATTTTTCATCCTGAGGTGTCGGGCCGAGTCCCGAGAGTCAAAAAACATGTTTTAAAACCTAACCCTTGCTTAGTACCCAAATTTTCACTAAGTCTTGAAGGTTTGACCAAAGATTTGACTAAGAGTTACTATTTTGGGAAGGGGGCTTTTTGACAAACTTATTAAAGCTTGAGGGCTTGTTGGAAAATGATGTTTTAAAACATGGTTAAGTGCTTTGGCTACCACATTTCTTCATTTTTCCAACCAAACCCGAGCTCCCTCTTGCCCACTTGATTTCTTCTTCAATTCCCACTCAAATTCAAGAGTTCCTGGTGAAAGTCAAAGGTTCCAAGGGTGACTAAGCAATGGGTGGCTTGTTTTAAGGAAGTTTTGTGCTTTGGAAGGTTGTAATCACATTTTCCAGCTGAGGCTTTGTTTTGTACTAGAGGTAACTTGATTTTCTTGTTGTTTCTTTGTTGGTTTGGCCCCTAGTTGCTTGGGTTTTGGTTGGGTTGTGTTAATTTGATGCCATTTGGTTGGAATTGCTTGGAACCTAGGTAAAATTTTAGTGGAGCTTGTTCTTGGAGTTGGATTGCTTGATCTTTGCTTGAAGCTTGGACTAGAGGTAAGGGATTTAAGATTGATGCACTTTTGATGCCATTCATAGATTGTTTTCTTGTTAAATTCAAGTAGTTTGATGAA
Source organism: Aquilaria sinensis (assembly GCA_005392925.1). Classification (NCBI taxonomy): domain Eukaryota; kingdom Viridiplantae; phylum Streptophyta; class Magnoliopsida; order Malvales; family Thymelaeaceae; genus Aquilaria; species Aquilaria sinensis. The sequence continues at coordinate 5,085 of SMDT01001578.1, read as the reverse complement.
TGGTATTAGTTGGTGGGTTGTGTTGATCATGGTGGACTAGTATGTTTGCGTAGCTTGGTGTGTTGTTTATGTGTACTTCTAGCTTGGTTCAAATGGTGAATTGTGGCCCAATGTTTATGTATCACATGTAGGAATGGTTTGGAGGTGCCCCATGGAGGTTTGAAGGGGTAAGGAAGCCTCCAAAGAGGCTTAGGAGGGCTTTTCTGGGTTCAAGGCACGGGGCTCTGGTGCCTAGGCACCATTCGGCACCTTAGTGCCCAAGGTGCATTTTTTTGTCCGTAGAGCATGGTGCTTCTAGTGCCTAGGCCTCAGAGGCACCTCTCCTGGCGCCTAGGCGCCAACACTCGACAGGTTTGACATGTTGTGGGGCTTTCGCTATAACTTTTCGCTTGGGCATTGGATTGAGGCGATTCAAGATTCTACTTGAAGCTAAAAGGGAGAACTACCATTTTCATGCCTTCCCAAAGCTTGCATATGCCAAGGTTTAGACTTATTTTTGTTACCACTCTAAGAGCTTAAATACAGTGACAATATTTAATGTGTCAATTTCCCAGGAGCTATGCATGTTTTGTAGGCCATCAGAACAATGCTCACTATATTACCCAAGTGGCCCTCTTGGTCTTTATGCAAATATATGTATATTGGTCAAACCATAACACAAATATCTACATTTATGCACACTATGGAAGCTAAGAAGGAAAATAATTATTAGTTTTCGCTTCCACACATTAGGCAATCTTGTTAAGTTCTAGTGGCCAGCCACTGCACCTGTAACTTTCACTAATAAAATGTACCATTCTAGCCATTTAAGCCCCAGTTTTATTTATTCCATTATCAACTAGAGACTTAGAGCAAACCAATAATTTTTGTTTTACATCAAAAGCCCACCTATGGACCAAGTTATGGATTTTTTAAGTTGGTTACCAAATTCTGACCAGATGAACAGTAACTTAGCCAACTTTGGAATGTCATATCTTTGGTTACAGAGCTCCAAATTTATAAACTCAAAATTTCAATTCAAATTCTGTATGTGCTCTAGGTGTGATCAAAATTTTATAGCCAAACTTATTATGTAAAGTAAGTTATGGCTCTTACAGTACAGGGTACCAAATCTGTACAACTAATGACCATAATGCCCATACAAAATTTCATAAAATTCATACACTTCATTTCCAGGTGAAAAACCAACATGGGCAGGTTCTTAAATGTCTTAAACACTTGGCAAAGTCATTCCCCTGAATTTAATGGCTTTCCATAAACATTAAACATAATTTTCTTTGGAACAGCTAATGAGTTGCAAAATGGACAGAATTGAACATTTAACCTCAACATCACTTTATTGCTTCATATATCATCCATACACCATCCATAGTATATTTAAATGCATAGATGCATCATACATATGTCCTAGATTAGTTAGTTATGTACACTAGCTTCTTGGAGAGCCTTACAACCACAATGCACTCCAGAAACTTTAAAAGGCAGTTGCTGCGTAAGGAAGAAAGTACCAACACTAAAATTAGCAAATGTGCTCTAAAAATTATGAAACACTCTATTTAATAATAGACATATTGAAGTTCATGTACCTAAAATTTCACAGGAAAACTCAAACTATAACTATTAGTTTGAATGTCCTCTTTCAGGTTTTCCTGAAAATGGACAGAAAGGGGAGTAAGCTCTTTGTAAAGAACTTAGTAAGGGCTTTCAATGTAAAGTCTTCCATAGCAACTTACCAACTAAAATCCAAAGACAAAAACATACAAAACAATACATACACACAAATATGCAAACCATATGCACCAACAAACACAGCAGCAAAACAAATGAAATGCGTAGCAACAATAACATTAGGGTTAGTCAAACATTCAATAAAACAATAAGATATCACTTTAATAACACTATGGCAGCCCTCCTCAAGCTTTTTCTTAGTCTTAGGAGTCTTTTATGTCTTAGTTAGTATTAACTTGGGCTCTAGAAACCCTTCTTTCTTGTTGCCATCTTTAGCATGGTAACACTAAGGCCGAAACCTTGTCATGCTTCTTTCCCCTTAACCCATACTTGGTTCCTTGAGCTTTTTGCTCTCTTCCAAGCATGGTCTTAGCTTCATGGATATTTGGAAATGCAGTAAACAATCCAAGAAACTTTAGAAAACCCTTACCTTTTGCTATGAAATTTGAAAACCCAAATAGAACCAAAATTAGGTTTTCTTGCACTCTTTGATGTTTTCTTTGCTTTCTCTTGCTTCCTCTTGCTTTCTTAAGGTATGGTGGCTATGGAGGATGGTGGAGAAGGTTAAGGAAGAACCCTTGACTACTGGGGGACGAAATTTAGAGGAAATGGCAAGAAAATGAAGATTTTTCTTCATTTATACATCATTTTGACCTTGGTGGCATATATGCAAATTTTTGAAACTTTGGCAAACACTTGAACAGATTATATCCATCTATTTTGGCTGGGAAAATGATGTTTTTGACCACCTTGAATCTTGTCAAAGGTCATTATAGCTTTTAGACAAAAAGTGGAACACTTGGATCCTTAGTTGGCATTATGCCATAAATGATCAACTTTGCCTTCTTAAGCACTTTGGTCCCCAACAATATCCTTAATTCCATCCATGTCCTTTCCATAGCCATCTTTAGAAATTTGTGCAATTGAGTACCCAACTTTTGTAACCTTACAATTTAGTCCATAGGTTACTTGAAAATTAGGCGATGTGCCAATGCTTTCTTAAGGACCAAGCTATCATTGTTTTTGCCACTTAAGGGGGTGTATATTGAATGCTTTATACTTCACAAATCATGCACTATGGTGAAAATTAAAGCATATAAGTTTAGGCCCTTATGTTGTAATTTTCCCATTTTCTGAAGGTGTAACAATTTTAGTTCAAAGTGAAGGCATGTTTGGCCACAATAGAGCACCATTAGTTGGGTGCAAGGTTTAGTACCATTGAGAGCCTAGCCAGGCCTTTGGGTTTGAGTTTCTAATGTGGAAACTTTAGTGCACCTAGCTAGGTTCCAAAGAACCTAGTAAATGAGTCCAAGCATAGTCATTACTACTCCACTAGTTTGAACCAAGTAATGGTGGATAGGTTTGCGCCTTGAGTGAAGGTTTAGTGCACTTGTAGCCTAGGCAAGATTACTTGAGGTGTAAGTGAGAACCTAGTGTACTCTTGGTAAGGGTTTAAGGTGGAAGCTTAGTACACAAGTGACCTAGGCAAGTCTTAGGACTTGAGGCTCTATGTGGAAGCTTAGTACACTTAGTGAGTTCCTTGGAACTCAAGTGAGGTACATCCACCATGTTCACCTGCACACTAATCAAGGGAAGGTTAAACTTATTGCGTCAGTAAGCTAAGGCTTACTAGGAGCGAGTTAGGGGCCAGAACTCACTAGGCACGGAGTGACGCTCATGAAATGACTAGGATGAAGAGGGGTCCCAAGGGACCTAGATATATACGCATATGTTAAACCCTCACATTGTATGAGCTCGCGGTAGATTACATATACATATATATGTGTTGTCCTCAGTGTTTTCTTTGTAGGTTGAAGATCCTTTACTGAGAATCTTAGGATTCTCACTCCCTTAGTTTAATGTTGTGTAGAAACATAGGTTGTTGGACTCGAAAATCACTGAGGGTTGTCATGGTAGCTTTCCGTTAGAGGTATATCGCTTTGATAATCCTTGAGATTCTAGTTTATTTAGTTGCTTGTTGGTTAAGCTACATTACTAACTATAGTTTTCTTGGCCACAGAGGCTAGTGAGCATGTGGAGGATCATTGAGGCTTGCCACTGGGATCTCTCATCTAACGTGGAGGCTAGTTAATTGGATCTCAGTAGTACTAGCCCTATGTATTTATAATTTATGGTAATGGCCTCCAATGTGTATGGATAGAGTTATGGGCTCTAGGGTTGCCTTTGGGTGTAGGGCATAGTCTATGATTGTTTAAATGCTCACACATGGTTAATTATATGTAGGATTCATGTTGATGCTATAAAAGTTTTGTATGCTTTGACTCTTTGAACATTGGTTTTTATGGAAATGTCTAGGCTACATAAGTGTTTTATGATTTTATACTTACTCAAGTCTTGATAGCTTGGTCAGCTTGGAAACCAGGTTAACACTTTGTGGATATTTGCCCAGCCCAGAAAAGGTATGCTAATCCTTGCTCAACAGTCAGACAAAATTGAGGTAAGGGATTACATGTGCACTTGTCAAAGCCTTCATTTAATGCTAGTTGGAGTGTTGTTGCTATGATGGAAACAAGTGATTTTGAAGATAAATTTAGTTATTGGCAACTATATTCATGGTAAAGTAGGCTTAAATTTGAGGCTAATGTGATGTTAAAATCCATCATAGTATGTTTCTCAATGGTGTATTTGCATAAACACAGATTTATAATTTAGTCAGGTTTATGGTGAGTTTAGGCGTCAATTTATTTGCACATCAGCAACTCATGTACAAGCCTCCATGCAGGCTTAGGAGGGTGTTCACTATTAGTATTGTGCCCGAAAGCCAATCACGAGATGATTGTATTTTTTGCACATTGAGCCATGATATTTTATTAAGGCATTAATCCAGCAATTATGTTTGTTTTTGTTTCTGCGTAATAATAAACATAATTGTAACCCTAGAATAATATATTCTTAAATGTCCCCTCTAGTATTATTGTGGAGCGGGTTGCAATAATACATAACGACTAGCATATATGGAGACTAATAGATATGTAGTCTACATATGGGTACAAGTTGGAGAACTTGTGTACTGGACCGACCCACCATGAGAACGCTACATGGATTGTTATATGAGTGTCATAAGTGATTCTCATAGTGATCATGGTATATGTAGTCCTTTGACCTAAGGCCATCAAGGTTCCTTACATGTGAGTCACATACTTTGATACTTCCTTTGTTGCTCGTAACTGAGTGAACTTGAAGGAGGTCATTGGGTATGTCACATATCATGAGGGATTTGTATGATCAAGTGGGATTTGTCCCCCCTATGTAACGGGAATGATATCTTCGGGCCCTTGATAGATAAGACTTAGAAAAATGCATGGCCATGCAAGATGAGTTGATATACGATATCAA
>SMDT01001577.1:0-84619 GCA_005392925.1 Aquilaria sinensis | reverse complement strand
CTAGCTATCCTTCATTCTGAAGGTAAAGGTGAATTTCTTGCTCCCGGACCCCCTGGGAAGCAAGAAGTAAAAGCCACCCTTCAGGAACGGGTGGAGTTATTAGTTTTGCATGAAGAAAATGAGGCTTTATCTTAAAAACCCCACACATGCAAAGAAAGGCATTGAAATAAGAATAACAGTTTGGAGGGAGCTGGTTCATGGCAATCCTGTGGAACCTGCAGAACTCGCACATCATGCGTGAAGGGGGATACCGAAGACCGGCCTTCAATTGGGCTCGGTAAACAGTGATCTCATCAGAATAGGCCACATAACCGTACGCGACCGAAGAAGGTAACCTCGGGGTGGCGTAAGTAGGGAGGTAGAATTTTGCTATCCACTTTGTCATTTTCTCCCAAGTAGTGCAGTATGGATGAGACTTAAGAGGGAGAAAGCTTTCAGGAATAGGACGGACGGACATTAGTGGAGCAGGGTTCGACATTTCTAAAAAAAGAAGAGAGGTAACCTTGAGGAAACTAAAGAAAGAAAAAACAAAACTTCGGAAGGAAGGAAGAAGTTCAGAAAGAAAAAACCCACCGAAAGCTTTGCCAAAATTGGGATTCCAGGACGCCGTCATGAAAGGTTGTCAGAAATCGCTCCGCCACTAGAACCGCCGCCGAAAGGAGAAAAAGACAAGAGACAATTCTAGAGCAAATGAGAGCAAAGGAAAGGAGTATGAAGGTCTGAGGCAAAAGGGATTTATATAGGCCGAAGGGGGCAGGCGAAACGTCATCATTATTGCTCCTCGAAGGTGAAGGGATGCAATTAATGTAACAGACGTAACCGTCTGCCACTCACCGGCTGTCACGTGTCAGCCATCGCGGGAAAGGAAGGCACGGCCCTGATAACTGGCAGACCTATATAATCCTACACGAAGTAACACGCCCACATACAAGGGAAGATGAAATGGGTCACTGATAGAAAAGTCAGTGTAAGTATGCTCCCCAAACAGTAACCTCGGAGGAAGAGCCAGGGACAGCACTCAAACACCAGGGAAACTACCTCGGTAGGGCACCTTAGTTTGCTATAGTTCCATTTTGGGGAGAAGGAGACTCCGGATGGAAGCCAATCATGGCAACAAGACCAAGCTTCGCTTGCCCCAAGAAAGGTTCCCGGAACTCCCCAAACCGAAGGAACATCTTCAATTTTCTGAAGAGGGCATGTGATTGTTGGGTTTCGGGAGCCAAACAGCGCAGCGGAATTTAACCGAAACCCTCCAGGATCCAAGTGAAATGGGGCAAACTGGTTGTTCAAAAATTTTCATACCTAATTTTTGTTGGGTTTCGGGAGCCAAACAGCGCAGCGGAATTTAACCGAAACCCTCCAGGATCCAAGTGAAACGGGGTAAACCGGGTGTTCGAAAATTTCATACCTAATTTTCGGTTGAGATCTCTCACTCAACTGTAGAGTCGAATCACAAAACCTGAACAGTTGACGTGTTCAGGCTCTCTATGGTATCCACACGAGCCTCTCGGGATCACCACGCTTCCACCACGTCCCGGCAGATGCGTTTCTCTTGCGCTCGCAGTGCTAGCTTGCGTCCTCCAAGGAATTGCAAGAGAAGAGTGCGACTGTCCTTTTTTGGAGGCTAGGGCAAGGAGACCTGCGAATTTCTCACTAAAAGTTGTATTTATAGTGAGACTCAACTTCCAGGCCTAATGGGTTTCAAAGCCCTAATCCAATTAGGCTTTAATTTCGGGCTTAATAATGGCTCAACTATTGGGCCCATTATTAATACGAAATTAAAGTGAAACCATAACCCAAATAATTAGCCCATGCACTCTAATGATCCAAATAGCTCTATGTGTGCGACCCAATAGGCTCTTACCACATTGGCAATGATCATAAATCACATTTATGATCATAAGCAATGAGCGGTGTCTAGCAACACATCATTGCTACCCAAGTGACAAGATTGTCGATGATTCGACTAAACCTTTATGATCATCACCGATATATGCCATTGTCCCTTTGTCCAAGATATCAAGACTAAGCACGAGACATGGAATGTGTCACTCTCGTATAGCCCAATCTTTGGTTTCTTGATTACCGAGTAGACCAACTTAAACTGATGACATTGATATCGTATATCAACTCATCCGAGCATGGCCATGCATTTTCTAAGTCTCACTCTATCAAGGGGCCCGAAGATATCACTCCCGTTACATAGGAGGGACAAATCCCATCTTGATCATACAAATCCCTCCGCATGATATGTGACATACCCAATGACCTCCTTCAAGTTCACTCAGTTACGAGCAACAAAGGAAAGTATCAAAGTATGTGACTCACATGTAGGGAACCTTGATGATCTTAGGTCGAAGGACTACATATACCATGATCACTATGAGAATCACTTATGACACTCATATAACGATCCATGTAGTGTTCTCATGGTGGGTTGGTCTAGTACACAAGTTCTCCAACTTGTACCCATATGTAGACTACATATCTCATATTAGTCTCCACATATGCTAGTCATTATGTATTATTGCAACCCGCTCCACAATAATACTAGACTAGGGACGTTTAAGAATATCATTATTCTAGGGTTACAATTATGTTTATTACGTTACATCAGAAACAAAACAACAAACATAATTGCTGGATTAATGCCTTTCTTCTACATAAAATATCATGACTCAATGTGCAGAAAATACAATCATCTCATGATTGGCTTTTTGGGCACAACACTAACAATCTCGTTGAGATCTCTCACTCAATTGTAGAGTCGAATCACAAAACCTGAATAGTTGACGTGTTTAAGCTCTCTATGGTATCCACACGAGCCTCTCGGGATCACCACGCTTCCACCACGTCCTGGCAGATGCGTTTCTCTTACGCTCGCAGTGCTAGCTTGCGTCCTCCAAGGAATTGCAAGAGAAGAGTGCGGCTGTCCTTTTGGGAGGCTAGGGCAAGGAGACCTGTGAATTTCTCACTAAAAGTTGTATTTATAGTGAGACTCAACTTCCAGGCCTAATGGGTTTCAAAGCCCTAATCCAATTAGGCTTTAATTTCGGGCTTAATAATGGCTCAACTCTTGGGCCCATTATTAATATGAAATTAAAGTGAAACCATAACCCAAATAATTAGCCCATGCACTCTAATGATCCAAATAGCTCTATGTGTGCGACCCAATAGGCTCTTACCACATTGGCAATGATCATAAATCACATTTATGATCATAAGCAATGAGCGGTGTCTAGCAACACATCATTGCTACCCAAGTGACAAGATTGTCGATGATTCGACTAAACCTTTATGATCATCACCGATATATGCCATTGTCCCTTTGTCCAAGATATCAAGACTAAGCACGAGACATGGAATGTGTCACTCTCGTATAGCCCAATCTTTGGTTTCTTGATTACCGAGTAGACCAACTTAAACTGATGACATTGATATCATATATCAACTCATCCGAGCATGGCCATGCATTTTCTAAGTCTCACTTTATCAAGGGGCCCGAAGATATCACTCCCGTTACATAGGAGGGACAAATCCCATCTTGATCATACAAATCCCTCCGCATGATATGTGACATACCCAATGACCTCCTTCAAGTTCACTCAGTTACGAGCAACAAAGGAAAGTATCAAAGTATGTGACTCACATGAAGGGAACCTTGATGATCTTAGGTCGAAGGACTACATATACCATGATCACTATGAGAATCACTTATGACACTCATATAACGATCCATGTAGTGTTCTCATGGTGGGTCGGTCCAGTACACAAGTTCTCCAACTTGTACCCATATGTAGACTACATATCTCATATTAGTCTCCACATATGCTAGTCATTATGTATTATTGCAACCCGCTCCACAATAATACTAGACTAGGGACGTTTAAGAATATCATTATTCTAGGGTTACAATTATGTTTATTACGTTACGCAGAAACAAAACAACAAACATAATTGCTGGATTAATGCCTTAATAAAATATCATGACTCAATGTGCAAAAAATACAATCATCTCATGATTGGCTTTTGGGCACAACACTAACAATCTCCCACTTGCACTAAAGCCAATCATCCATGTATCTAATACCGATGGACCTAGAATGGCTATCATGCTTTTGCTGCATAAGGGGCTTTGTCAGTGGATCAGCAATGTTGCTATCTGTCGAAGTCCTGCATATCCTTACATCACCCCTCTCGATGATCTCCCTGATGAGATGATAGCGTCGGAGTATGTGTTTGGATCGCTGGTGAGATCGAGGTTCCTTAGCCTGTGCGATTGCTCCATTGTTGTCACAATAGAGCTCTATCGGGTCGGCAATGCTTGGAACCACTCCAAGTTCAGTGATGAACTTCTTGATCCAAACTGCCTCCTTCGTAGCATCAGAGGCGGCAATGTACTCAGATTCTGTTGTAGAGTCAGCTACTGTCTCTTGCTTTGAACTCTTCCAGCTCACAGCACCACCACCAATACAAAACACATAACCAGATTGCGATCTAAAATCATCCTTATCGGATTGGAAGCTTGCATCGGTGTAACCCCTTACAATGAGCTCATCTTCACCTCCAAAGACCAAGAATGCATCCTTAGTCCTTCGTAAGTACTTAAGGATGTTCTTAACAGCTGTCCAGTGACTCTCACCGGGGTTCGATTGGTACCTACTCGTCATGCTCAAAGCATATGAGACATCGGGACGAGTACATATCATGGCATACATGATAGATCCAATTGCTGAGGCATATGGAATCTTACTCATGCGCTCTCTCTCCTCAGTTGTACTCGGACACTGAGATCTAGAAAGAGTGATACCATGTGACATGGGCAAGAATCCTTTCTTGGAATCTTGCATGCTAAACCTCTTTAGCACCTTGTCAATATATGTACTTTGACTTTGGCCAAGAAGCTTTCTAGATCTATCTCTATAGATCCTGATGCCTAACACATAGGCTGCTTCACCCAAGTCCTTCATAGAGAAACATTTCCTTAGCCAAGTCTTCACAGACTGTAGCATAGGAATGTCATTCCCGATGAGTAGTATGTCATCTACATACAACACCAAGAAGACAATAGCGCTCCCACTAACCTTCTTGTAGACACAAGGTTCATCTTCATTTTTGATAAAACCAAACTCTTTGATTGCTTCATCAAAATGAAGATTCCAACTTCGAGAAGCTTGCTTCAGTCCATAAATGGACCTTTGCAACTTGCACACTTTATTGGCATTCTCAGGAGTGACAAAACCCTCAGGTTGTGTCATGTACACATCCTCAAGTAGCTTTCCATTTAGGAATGCAGTTTTGACATCCATTTGCCATATCTCATAATCATAGTGTGCAGCAATAGCAAACAAAATTCGGATGGATTTAAGCATAGCAACTGGTGAAAAAGTTTCATCATAGTCAATACCATGAATTTGCTTGAAACCTTTTGCAACCAATCGTCCCTTAAAGGTAATCACATTACCATCCATGTCAGTTTTCTTCTTGAAAACCCATTTGCACCCTATGGGTTTTACCCCTTCAGGTGGGTCAACCAAAGTCCATACTTGGTTTTCATACAGGGATTCCATCTCGGATTTCATGGCCACTAGCCACTTCTCAGAGTCAGGCCCTGACATAGCTTGTTGGTAGGTTGTGGGCTCATCCTGATCCATGAGCATCACATCACCGGTGTGAGTCACGAGAAATCCATATCTCTCAGGCTCACGCCGAATCCTACCAGACCTACGTGGGCTCTGTGCTACAGGAACAGACTCTTGAACCACAACATCTTGTGGTGTCTGTTCAGGTTCCATTTCAGGTTCGATGTCTCCTTGTTGTTCTTGAATTTCTTCAAGTTCTACTTTCCTCCCACTAGTTCCTTTAGAGATAAACTCTTTCTCTAAAAAGACACCAGTTCGAGCAACAAACACTTTTTGCTCAGAAGGATTGTAGAAATAGTAACCCTTTGTTTCTTTGGGATACCCAACAAAAAGGCATTTTTGAGATTTGGGCCCTAGTTTGTCAGAGGATTGACGTTTCACATAAGCGTCACAGCCCCAAATCTTCATAAAAGACAAATTGGGACGCCTCCCACTCCATATCTCATATGGTGTCTTTTGAACCGATTTAGATGGAACTCGGTTTAGTGTAAAAGCGGCTGTCTCTAGAGCATGTCCCCAAAAGGAGTTTGGAAGGTCAGCTTGACTCATCATAGAGCGAACCATGTCTAACAGAGTTCGATTTCTCCTTTCAGATACACCATTCCATTGAGGTGTACCTGGTGGAGTGAGTTGTGATACTATACCACACTCCTTCAGATAGTCAAGGAATTCTCGATCCAAGTACTCTCCACCTCGATCTGATCGAAGCACTTTGATACTTTTCCCGAGTTGATTCTCTACTTCATTCTTGAATTCTTTGAACTTTTCAAAGGATTCTGACTTGTGTCTCATAAGATACACATAGCCATATCTGCTGAAGTCATCAGTGAAAGTAATGAAGTATTGGAAACCTCCTCTAGCTTGTGTAGACATAGGGCCACATACATCACTATGTATGAGTCCTAGTAAGTCATTAGCCCTTTCACTTTGCCCTGTGAATGGGGCTTTGGTCATCTTGCCCAACAAACATGACTCACATGTCTCATATGATTCAAAATCAAATGAGTCCAAGAGTCCATCCTTATGGAGCTTGGATATGCGGGTCTCATTTATATGGCCCAAGCGACAGTGCCAGAGATAGGTCGGGTTTGAATCATTTAATCTGACCTTCTTGGTATTCACATTATAGATTGGATCTTCGAGGTCTAGAACATACAACCCATTGCTAAGTTGAGCACTACCATAAAAGATTTCATTCAAATAAATAGAACAACATTTGTCCTTTATTATAAATGAAAAACCTTTCTTGTCCAAACAAGAAACAGAAATCAAATTTCTACTAATAGTAGGCACAAAGTAGCAGTTGTCTAATTCTAAAACTAATCCACTAGGTAAAGTGAGAACATAAGTCCCTACGGCTAAGGCAGCAACCCTTGCTCCATTTCCAACACGTAGGTCCACTTCACCTCGGGCCAATCTTCTACTTCTACTTAGATCCTGCACATTTGCACAAATGTGAGATCCACATCCAGTATCCAATACCCAAGATGAGGAAGTAGAAAAGTTAGCCTCTATAACAAAAATACCTGAAGTGGAAGTCTTACTTCCCTTTTCCTTAGCAAGTTCTTCAAGATAGAGCTTGCAGTTGCGCTTCCAGTGTCCAGGTTGCTTACAATGGAAGCACTCCCCTTCCTTTGCCACACCACCCTTTGGTTTCAGTGCAGCTGAAGAAGAATTAGCATTGGACTTTCCATTAGCTTTATCCTTCTTCTTGTTGGCTTTTCCCTTTCCCTTGCCCTTTTGAACCATCAAAATGGGCTTAGCCTTCTTAAGGTTTTGCTCAGCAGTTCTCAACATGTTGAGTAATTCAGGGAGGGACTTGTCAAGGTCGTTCATGTTATAGTTCATGACGAACTGACTGTAGCTTTCAGGCAACGATTGCAAGACTACATCAATAGCCAACTCTTTCTGAAGAGCAAATCCCAAATTCTCAAGATTCTCAATGTACCCAATCATCTTGAGCACATGAGGACCCACGGGACTTCCCTCAGACATCTTGCACTGAAACAATGCCTTAGAGGTCTCAAACCTCTCATGCCTAGCTTGCTCTTGGAAAAGCATTTTGAGATGTTCGATCATATCGAACGCCCCCATGTTCTCATGTTGCTTCTGAAGCTCAGATTCCATGGTAATAAGCATGAGGCATGCAACATCCAAAGCATCATCAGAATGCCTCTTGTGAGCATCCCTTTCAGCTCTTGGAGCAGTGGCAGCAGGCTCATTCGGAATGGGCTGCTCTAGGACATAAGCCTTTCTCTCTTGTTTGAGGACTATCCTCAAGTTTCGGTACCATTTGAGAAAGTTGGTCCCATTCAGTTTTTCCTTCTCAAGGATCGATCGCAACGAAAGTGTCGATGTGTTTTGTGCCATGGTTATCTACAACAGTAAATATGCAGTGTAAGAGTCATGTATTTTAATTCATTTAATAAGGACTTTTATTAAACGATACTCCCACTATTTTCCTCAAAATAATAACCCTCGATATTATTTCGGAACACCTCGGCGCTAAGGTATTCTAGTGGGCCAAGATCCATATTTGACCACAACCTGAGTCAGCTTTGGCTTTTCTCTCAAGTTACAGCTATTTAGGTAGGCAACTCCTTGCCAATTGCATCTTATGCAACTCTTGGATAGTTGGGTGAACAACACTTGTCCAAGCTCATCTCATGAGCTTAAGCCCAACTCTATGCCTCTAAGTCCCTAATCCTATTAGGATGACTTAGTTAAGTCGAACCCAAAGTTAGCAATTTGGATATCACTATTATCCCATCGCGCCTTACCAAGATGAACATAGGTGCTTTGCTTTGGCAAACCCACCTAATGTTGATCAAAGTCTTGACGAGTGCCAACATTTGGAAGGCATCACATTTAATGACTTAATATTTGTTTGAGGGATTTTTTTCTTTTGATCTCACCAATTTGTTATCTCCGGTTGTCTTATACATGCATCACATACAAATATAAAACATGCATCTCATGCTTACAAGAAAGTAAACGTGACATGGTTATAGCCCAAACTATGCGATATTCTCAAGCCAATGAGAATATCATAAAAGCCTAAGAAAAGAAAAGAGTCTTCACAAGCTCCTTATCTTCCTTTCTTGGCTGCCCTTTTGTTGTCATCTCCTTGGACATGCCTCCTTGGATGATCCTTAGACATACAACCTTGGATGATCCCATAATGCACTATTACATCAATAATAGAAACCTCGAGTTACATCCGAGGGGAGTAAGGTGAGAAGAGCATGTACAATGAGAGTGATAAGAAAAGGCACGACTCGCAGGTCGTATTTACAAGTACAACCAATCAAGGGCTATAACCATGCACCATGCTTCAAACACCAATCAGCATATCATGTCAAATCTCATTCAACAAAGATGCATGCCAATTTTTGCGCGTTGATTAACCAGTTTTTATTTATGTGGCGCTTCGCATACGGCGGTCCCGCTGGCCTGTCAGTGGGCGGTGGTTCCGCTGACCGGTCAGCGGACGAGGTCAAGGGGAGCCGCCCTTGCGGGGGGCGTGGGGGGCAGCGCCCCCCTGCGCAAAAAATTTTCTTACAATTGCTTAGCCCGAAATCTTGTATTTTGAGAAAGTAGGCACCCGAGACTCCTCTATTCGAGCCACCAAAAATACCTTACTTTCAGTGCCTGAACAGGCTGAATCCGAACCAAGCTAGGGTTTCTGCAACTATTGCAAGAATCCTAATCCATATAGGTATCTCATACCATTCAATTTGAGATTAATCTCATTAACCAATTTGTGTCGTTTCTTCATATATCTCATATGTTCATTACGAATTCCAGTTTCATGCATCTTGAATCAATCTAATTAATCATGGCCGAAAAGCAACCGAACACATAGCATCATGCGATTCAACACTCAATCCCGATTTAGGGTTTCACCAGTAGCTCTGATACCACTGATGGGTTTCGGGAGCCAAACAGCGCAGTGGAATTTAACCGAAACCCTCTAGGATCCAAGTGAAACGGGGTAAACCGGGTGTTCGAAAATTTTCATACCTAATTTTCGGTTGAGATCTCTCACTCAACTGTAGAGTTGAATCACAAAACCTGAACAGTTGACGTGTTCAAGCTCTCTATGGTATCCACACGAGCCTCTCGGGATCACCACGCTTCCACCACGTCCCGGCAGATGCGTTTCTCTTGCGCTCGCAGTGCTAGCTTGCGTCCTCCAAGGAATTGCAAGAGAAGAGTGCGGCTGTCCTTTTGGGAGGCTAGGGCAAGGAGACCTGCGAATTTCTCACTAAAAGTTGTATTTATAGTGAGACTCAACTTCCAGGCCTAATGGGTTTCAAAGCCCTAATCCAATTAGGATTTAATTTCGGGCTTAATAATGGCTCAACTCTTGGGCCCATTATTAATACGAAATTAAAGTGAAACCATAACCCAAATAATTAGCCCATGCACTCTAATGATCCAAATAGCTCTATGTGTGCGACCCAATAGGCTCTTGCCATGTTGGCAATGATCATAAATCACATTTATGATCATAAGCAATGAGCGGTGTCTAGCAACACATCATTGCTACCCAAGTGACAAGATTGTCGATGATTCGACTAAACCTTTATGATCATCACCGATATATGCCATTGTCCCTTTGTCCAAGATATCAAGACTAAGCACGAGACATGGAATGTGTCACTCTCGTATAGCCCAATCTTTGGTTTCTTGATTACCGAGTAGACCAACTTAAACTGATGACATTGATATCGTATATCAACTCATCCGAGCATGGCCATGCATTTTCTAAGTCTCACTCTATCAAGGGGCCCGAAGATATCACTCCCGTTACATAGGAGGGACAAATCCCATCTTGATCATACAAATCCCTCCGCATGATATGTGACATACCCAATGACCTCCTTCAAGTTCACTCAGTTACGAGCAACAAAGGAAAGTATCAAAGTATGTGACTCACATGTAGGGAACCTTGATGATCTTAGGTCGAAGGACTACATATACCATGATCACTATGGGAATCACTTATGACACTCATATAACGATCCATGTAGTGTTCTCATGGTGGGTCGGTCCAGTACACAAGTTCTCCAACTTGTACTCATATGTAGACTACATATCTCATATTAGTCTCCACATATGCTAGTCATTATGTATTATTGCAACCTGCTCCACAATAATACTAGACCAGGGACTTTTAAGAATATCATTATTCTAGGGTTACAATTATGTTTGTTAAGTTACGCAGGAACAAAACAACAAACATAATTGTTGGATTAATGCCTTAATAAAATATCATGACTCAATGTGAAAAAATACAATCATCTTATGATTGGCTTTTGGGCACAACACTAACAGTGATAGCCGAAGGGCTATCACCCCTGAAGAATCTTACATGAGCGTGCCACTTCCAGTCAAAGTAGACATGGAAAGACCCTGGCAAAGAGAGGACTGCAGCACCCTCAAACAAGCCAGATAGGCACTACCGCTCAGGAAACCCATGGGACCAACTTCGGTCAAAAGGAGTCACCGTCTTCCCCGAATGTGACCTCACGGTGACCTCACATGGCCAAAACCACCTTCGTATACTCTCTGGGCCACCCTCGGGGTGCGCTCATGAAGTGCCACATTAGGTACCCAAGCCTGACCTCGGGAAAGTCCAACCGATAGTGCCTCGTACAAACAGGAGACCTCCCTCCAGAGGAACTCACCTTCCCGAACGAGCTCTATACCTCGAAGGAGTTTGGTCCACTAAGAAGGCCACATAGGTGTACGACGAAATAGCTGAGGAGTCTCTAACACACTGTACTCGTACAAGCCCCGACATGCCGCCCTCAGACACGCTTTAACACGCCGCCGTTGTACTGCATTAGGCTCCCGGCCAGGTGGCCTATGGTCGGCTAGAAGCTCCCCCTCTCCCCGAACGTACAGACCGTATCTAACCGAACACGTGTCGTGATCTGGGCAAGCTGTGGGAAATGAGCTTCTCCTATTCTCCTCCGTATAAATATTCAGGAAATGCCCTAGGTAAAGGGATCCGACTCCAAGGAAAAATCTCTCCACTCCCTACTTATCTCTGGTACTAACTTGGGCGTCGGAGACTCCTCCCCCTGAAAAACACTCTGGGAAGCTCCTAACCCTTACCTTTCTGAGTCCTTGTAGTCCTTCTCCCGCCGGAGGTTCCTCATCCAGGCGTTCTCCTACCACAAGTTCCTACTCCAGGCTCACCATATTGCATAACGATGATGTCAAAGGCCATCAACTTCCATGATCTAGGTGTTTCTCAATGTTTTATTGAGGAAAATGCAACTTTTAGAAACCTAGTTAATGGGTGACAATAATACACCGTTAGGTGAGGTAGAAGGTTTAGCACCATCAAGAGCTTAGTTGTGCCTCTGGGACCAAATCCTCGATGAGGAAACCTTAGTACACCTAGTGGGTCCTCTACGAACTAGGAATTATGAGTCCAACCATGGTTATTGCTACTCTACTAGGGTGAACCAAGTAATGGTCAATAGGTATGAGCCTAAAGTGAAGCTTTAGTGCCGTTGTTGCCTAGCCAACATTACTTTCAGCACAAGTGAGAACCTAGTGCACCCTTGGTAATGGTGTTAGGTGGGAGGCTTATACACAAGTCACCTAGACAAGTGTAAGGACTTGAGGCACTATGTGGAGGCCTAGTACATCTAGTGGGCTACCTAGAAATCAAGTGAGGTGCATCCACCATGTTTACCTACACAACAATTGAGAGAAGTTAGACTTATTATGCTAGTAAGCTAAGGCATACTAGTACGGGTTAGGGGCCAAAACTTGCTAGGTATAGAATGAAGACCATAAGAGGACTAGGTAGAGGACAAGTGCCAAGGGACTGAAAAAAATGCACATAGGTTTAGCCTCACACTATATGAGGTCACAGTAAATTACATGTACATATACAAGTGTTGTCCTTAGTGTTTTCCCTGCAGGTTGAAGACCCCTTACTAAGAATCATAAGATTCTCGCTCCCTTAGTTTTATGTTGTGTAGATATTGAGGTTGTTAGACCTAACAATCATTAAGGATTGTTGTGGTATTTTTTGTTTTGTGTTTATTGCTTTGAGAATCATTGAGATTCTAGCTATTTGTCTACTTGTTAGTTAAGTTGTTTTTGTACTAACTATTATTTCTTGGCCATAGAGGGCAGTGAGGACGTGGAGGATCATTGAGGCTTACCCCTTGGGATCTCTCATCTAAGGTGGAAGCTAGTTGATTCGATCTCAGTAATACTAGCCTTGTATATATATGTTGTATGTTGGTGGCCTCCAATGTGTATGAATAAAGCTATGGACTCTTGGATTGCCTTTGGGTGTAGGGCATAGTTTACAATTGTTTACATGCCCACACACGGTTAATTATATGTAGGATTAATGTTTATGCTTGGACTATTTGAATGTTGATTTTTATGGAAATGCCTAGGCGATATAAATGTTTTATGATTTTCTACCTGCTTAAGTCAAAGCAACTCTTGCATTCATAATTGCATTCTTAGGTTAAACTACTAGTAGCTTGAAATTTTAACTAGGGTGCACATAATTAATTCGCCAATTGCAACCAACATGAGAATTGTTGTCACAAGCTTCCTAGGTAGAGGCATGAGGGGCCATGTCAGGCCATCTTTATGCTCCCAAGGAGATAAATTATCACCCTGCCCTAAGCTTTTCGCTTTTTTGCCACAAGTGGTACAAAAGCCTTAATTCCTTAGTTAGTGCATTTTAGTCCCTTAACCTTCATTTTTGGTTCCAACAGTTAGAGTAACTTATGGTCTTAATTATTTGGTCAAAAATACTTACATGAGCTTAATTTCAATGAAATTAGAGCCATGCCACTCACTTAGGTCAAAATCACCACTTTGCCCATTTTTCCCTTTGGTGCCATTTTACAGTTTAGAACTCAACACAACCTTACTTGGCTTGTTTTTCGTGCTTAATTGGAAAATAATTTGAGGCATTTAAATCAAAACACATAAATTAAACCTATTTAATGAGTCAAAACCAGGCATTGACTAGGAGAGTTGTCACATTTAGAACATGTTTAGAATAGAATGAAAGCAATCACAACTTGCTCAAAATGGAATGGGAACATTCACAACATGTTTGGAATTAAAACATTAACAACTTGTTTAGAATAGAAACATTCATAACTTGTTTGGAGCAAAAACATTCATAACTTGTTTACAATGGAATTTAAAAATTTCCAAGTCTTTAAGAATTCAATTGAAACATTCAAAACTTATTTGGAATTGAAACACTCACAACTTGTTTAGAATAGAATGGAAAGATTCACTACTGGTTATGAATACAAACATTCATAACTGGTTTAGAATGGAAACATGCATAACTTATATCGCATAGAATGGAAGCTTCTGCAACTTTTTTGGAATAGAAACATTTACAACTTCTTTGGAGTATAGACATTCACAACTTGTTTAGAATAGAATGGAAACATTCACAACTTATTTCCATTCCAAACAAGTTGTGAACGTTTCTATTCTAAACTAGTTGTGAATGTTTTGAATGGAAACAAGCTTGGAATTTTTCCATTCTAAACATGTGAATGCTTTCATTCTATTCTAAACAAGTTGTGAATGTTTCTTTTCTAAACATGATGTGAATGTTTATATTCCAAACTAGTTGTGAACGTTTCTATTCCAAACAAGTTGTGAAGCTTTTCATTTTAACCAGGTTTTGAAGCTTTCTATTTCAAACTAGTTGTGAAAGTTACTTTCCATTCTTAGCAAGTTGTGAATGCTTCTACTACAAACAGGTTATGAATGTTTTCGTTCTAAACATGTTGGGAATGTTTCTATTTTAGACAACTTGTGAATGTTTACATTCCCTTCCAAACAAGTTCTGAATGTTTCTTTTCCAACCAAGTTGTGAATGTTTCCATTCCTAACAAGTTGTGGATGTTTCCATTCAATTGTAGTTGTGAATGTTTCCATTCCATTCTAAACAAGTTATAAATGTTTCCAATGGAATAAAGTTGCAAATGTTTTTATTCCAAATAAGTTGTGAATGTTTCCATCACAAACAAGTTCTAAATGTTTCCATTCCATTCTAAATTGTTAGAGTTCTGCCTAAAAGCCAATCATGAGATAATTGTATTTTGCACATTGAGTCATGATATTTTATGAAGGCATTAATCCAGTAATTATGTTTGTTGTTTTGTTTCTACATAATGTAATAAACATAATTGTAAACCTAGAACGATGATAATCTTAAATTTCCCTAGTCTAATATTATTATAGAGCAGGTTACAATAATACATAATGACTAGCATATGTGGAGACTAATATGAGGTATGTAGTCTACATATGGGTACAAGTTGGACAACTTGTATACTTGACCAACTCACCATGAGAATGCTACATGGATTGTTATATGAGTGTCATAAGTGATTCTCATAGTGATCATGGTATATGTTGTCCTTTGCCCTAAGGTCATCAAGGTTCCCAACATGCAAGTCATATACTTTGATACTTCCCATTGTTGCTCATAACTGATTGAACGTGAAGGAGGTCATTTGGTATGTCACATATCATGTAGAGGGTTTTGTATGATCAAGATGGGATTTGTCCCCCCTATGTAATGGGAGTGATATCTTTAGGCTGCTTGATAGAGTGAGACTTAGAAAATGCATGGCCATGCTTGGATGAGTTGATATACGATATCAATGTTATTAGTTTAAGTTAGTTTACTCGGTAATGAAGAAACCAAAGATTGGGCTATATGAGAGTGACACATTCCATGTCTTGTTCTTAGTTTGGATATCTTGGGGAAAGGGACAGTGGCATATATGGATAATGATCATAAAGGTTTAGTCGAATCATCGACAATCTTGCCACTTGCGCAGCAAAGGTGTGTTGCTAGGCACCGCTCATTTCTTATGATCATAAATGTGATTCATGATCAATGCCAACATTGTAAAAGCCTATTGGGTCACACACATAAAGCCTATTCGGATTATTTGAGTGCATGGGCTAATTTATCTGGTTTCATGATAATTTGATGTTAATAGCTGCCCCAAAAGTTAAGCCATTATTAAGCTAAAAATTAAAACTAATTGGATTAGGGCTTTGAAACCCATTAGGCTTGGAAGTTGAGTCTCACAATAAATACATCATATAGTGAGAAATTTACAACCTTGCCCTAGCCTCCCAAAAAGTGACAGTCACACTTTTCTGTTGTTATTCCTTCGAGGACACAAGTTAGCACTGCGAGCGTAAGAGAAACACATCTGTCGAGGACGTGGTGGAGGTGTGGTGATCTTGAGAGGCTCATGTGGAGACCGTAGAGAGCTTGGGTGAAAGATCTTAATCAAAATTAGGTATGAAAATTTTGAACACCTGGTTTACCCCATTTCATTTGGATCCTGGAAGGTTTTGGTTATATTCTGCCACACTTGTTTGGCTCCCAAAACCCTATAATGGTATCAGAGATACTGGTGAAATCCTAAATCGGGATTGAATATCGAATTGCATGATATTGTGTGTTCGGTTGCTTTCGGTCATGATTAATTAGATTGATTCATGATCCATGAAACCAAAACTCGTAAAGAATATATCAGATATATGAAGAAACAACACAAATTGGTTAATAAGATTAACCCTAGATTGATTGGTACGAGATACTTATACGGATTAGGATTCTTGCAATAGTTGCAAAACCGTAACTTGGATTGGATTAGGGCTTTCAGGCACCGAGAGTAGAGTACTTTTGGTGGCTCAAATAGAGGTGGTCTCAAGTGCCTAGTTGCTCGAAATAGAAGATCTCGAGCTTTCAGGACCACCGCCTGGTCAGCGGGACCGCCGTATGCGAAGTGACACATAAATAAAAACTGGTTAATCAACGTGCATTAATTGGCATGCATTTTTGCTGAATGAGATTTGACTTGTTATGTTGATTGGTGGTTGAAGCATGGTGCATGGTTATAGCCCTTGTTGGTTGTACTTGTAAATACGGCCTACGAGTCATGCCTTATTCTTCTTATTCTCATTGTCCATTCTATTCTCACCTTACTGCCCTCAAATTTAACTTGAGGCTTCTATTATTGATGTAATTGTACATTGTGGCATCATCCAATGTGGTTTGTCCAATGAGATGACAACAAAATGGCAACCAAGCTGTTACCCACTCCGGGGTAGTCCAATTATGGTGCCAAAATTGTGCATTTAGACTCCCAGGATTGGTAATGTTCTTTAGGCCATCAGAGCACTACCCTTAGTGTGCATACCCAAGTGGCCCTCTTGGGCACTATGTAAACACATACATATTGGTCCAACCATCACACTCAAAATCACATTTCATGCACACCATGGCAGCAAAGAAGGAAAACACTAGCACAAGTCTTAATCTTGGCTACCACAAATTAGGCAATCTTGTTAAGTTCTAGTGACCAGCCACTGCAGCTGTAACTTCCACTAATAAACTGTATCATTATAGCCATGTACCACCCAATTTTCTTTGCTCCATTATCAAGTATAGACTTAAAGCAAAGCCAAGGAATTTTTTTTACATCAATAGACCACTTATGGACCAAGTTATGGATTTTTTAAGTTGGTTACAAAATTCTGACCAAATGAACTGTAACTTAGCCAACTTTGCAACATCAATCTTTGGATACAGGGCACCAAATTTAGAAATTAAAAATTCAAATTTAACCACTAGATGTTCTCTAGGTGTGGTCAAAATTTCATACCAATATTCATTCCGCACAAGGAGATATAGGACTTTAAGTGCAGAGTCAAAATTCTGGTAAATTTATAACCACTTTGCCCATACAAAATTTCACAAGTATGCAAACACTTCATTTACAAGGGGAAAACCCTCCAAAGCTATCCCATATATGTCCATTACACATAGGAATTACATTCCCTCACTTTTAACAACTTTATGTGGCCAAAATAGAATTTACAAGTAAGCATCCCATCATTCACACTTAGGCAGCTTTGCACCACTTCACTTAAATAGCCAAAACATTACTCAAATGTTCACATACTTGTCTTATTTTACTTACACTACATGTGCATGCATACATGCACTACAAAATGGTCTTAACCTGGATAAATATGCACCCTAGGTTAGAGGAGTGCCTAAGACACAATGGACTCCAGAATAGGATGCTGGACAGCTGCTGCACAACACAATAAGTACCACCATTAAAAATACCAAATGTGCTCCTAAAATCACCAAAATTTCCAGATCACAACTAGACATATGTAAGTTCATGTACCTAAAATTTCAGATCAAAACTCAAACCACAAATGTCAGTTTGAATGAGATCTTTCTGCTGGACCTGAAATGACAGAATTGAGGGGAGTAAGTTTCATTGAGAAACTTAGTAAGGGTAGCACTTGGATTCAATAGGCAATGTAACCATCATCAAAACCTGAATCCAAAGACACTAAAAAACAAAAACCACAATGCATATATACAAGATATAGCAACCAAATGCAGCAGCCATTCACAACCAACAAACACATGAAATGCAGCAGCAACAATAACCATAGATTAGTCCATAAAACACATAATAAACATAACCAAATCACTATGGCAGCCCTCCTCAAGCTAATGCTTGGTCTTAGGAGGATTTTAACATTAGTTAGTACTAACTTTGGGCTCTAGAAACCCTCATTTCACTGCCATCTTTGTGCACTTCACACTAGGTCACAAAACCTTCAATAAGTGCACTCCCCTCACTAAGCTTGGTTCATCAAGCTCATGGCTCTCTTCCAAGCTTAGCCCTAGCTCCATGGTTGCTTGAAAATATAGAAAACAACCCATGAGAGCAAGATAACCCTTGCCAAAGTGAGTAGGCCAAAAATCAAGCTTGATCCTTGAAGCATCCAAATAATAGCTCTAGTTTGCTTCCAATTGCTTCATTTTGCCTTCAATTTCAATCAATTGCAAGTTTGATGGTGTGGTGGCTATGGAGGAACTGTGGCTGTGTTCTTGGGTAGGAAGAGGCCGAAAATGGGAGAGAGATAAGTGAATTGGGCACTTAAATGGCCTTAAATAAGCATAAGGGCACAAAACACACTTAAACAAGCTTAACCTTGCTTTATGGCATTTTCCTTCTCACTAATTATGGTTTCTTTGTCTTAAACTCATTCTTACACATGTGCCCAACATTTTTTGACTATTTATCAAGCCTTGGCTGCCTCCCCCATGGTGGGATAATTCCATAATTTCACCCTTTGACATAAGTCAAAAGCGTGAACACCTTAAGGTTTACATTATGACATTTAGGTCCTTAATGCCTTTAGTATTTCCTTTGTCCAAACTTGTCTTCCATGAGCAATTTGGTCCTCCAATAGCACTTTTCTACCATTCATATCCTTCCCATAACTCTCCAAAGCTCTTTCTTGCAAGTTTTACAATTAAGTACCTGAATTTCTAAAACCTTACAAAAAAAAGTCCATAGGTTGCCTAACAAACAAGCAATCCTTAAGGCTTTTCTTGGGGGCCAAGTTATCAACTTGGAACACTTTTAAGGAGGTGCTCGTTATACCTTTTACCACTCACACTTCAATCACTATAAAGAAAATTACACAATATAATGGTTTTTTCACTACTATGCCACATTTGTAATTCTCCTATTTTTGTGTGGTGATAACACAGGCAAGAAGGAGAAGGAGCTTGTGAGGACCCTTTTCTTTTCTTAGGCTTTTATGATATTCTTATTGGCTTGAGAATATCGCATAGTTTGGGCTATAACCATGTCACTTTTACTTTGTTATTAGTATGAGATGCATGTTTTATATTTGTATGTGATGCATGTATCAGACAACCGGAGATAATAATTGGTGAGATCAAAAGGAAAATTCCCTCAAACCAAATATTAAGTCATTAAATGTGATGTCTTCCAAATGTTGGCACTCGTCAAGACTTTGCTCAACATTGGGTCGGTTTGTCAAAGTAAAGCACGGTGGGATAATAGTGAAATAAAAAATGCTAACTTTGGGTCTGACTTAACTGAGTTATCCCAATAGGATTGGGGACTTAGAGGCATAGGGTTGGGCTTAAGTTCATGAGATGAGCTTGGACAAGTGTTGTTCACCCAACTATCGAAGAGTTGCATGCGATGCACTTGGCAAGGAGTTGCCTACCTAAATAACTGTAACTTGAGAGAAAAGCCAAAGCTGACTCAGGTTGTGGTGAAATATGGATCTTGGCCCATTAGAATACCTTAGCACCGAGGTGTTCCAAAATAATATCAAGGGTTATTATTTTGATTAAAGTAGTAGGAGTATCATTTAATAAAATTCCTTATTAAATGAATGAAAATGCATGACTCTTACATTGCATATTTACTATTGTAGATAACCATGGCACAAAATGCATCGACACTTTTCTTGCGATCGATCCTTGAGAAGGAAAAATTGAATGGGACCAACTTTGTCAAATGGTACCAAAATTTGAGGATAGTCCTCAAGCAAGAAAGAAAGGCTTATGCCCTAGAGTAGCCCATTGCGAATGAGCTTGCTGCCATTGTTCGAAGAGCTAAAAGGTATGCTCACAATAGGCACTCTAATGATGCTTTGGATGTTGCTTGCCTCATGCTTATTACCATGGAATCTAAGCTTCAGAAGCAACATGAAAACATGGGGACTCGATGTGACCGAACAACTCAAAATGCTATTCCAAGAACAAGCTAGGCATGGGAGGTTAGAAGCATTCACAACTTGTTTGGAAAAGAAATATTCACAACATGTTGAGAATGAAATGGGAACATTTATAACTTTTTCGTAAAAAAATCATTCACAACTTGTTTAGAATGAAATCAAAACATTCATAACTTGTTTAGAATGAAATGAAAACATTCACAACTAGCTAGGAATAAAACCTTTTACACCTTTTTTTAATTGAAAAATTGATAACTTGTTTACATTGGAATAGAAACTTTCATAACTTTCTTGGAACAAAAATAGTCACAACTTGTTTGGATTAGAAACATTCACAACTTGTTTGGAATAGAGACATTCACAAATTCCTTAGAATGAAATGGAAATACACTACTAGTTTGGAAAAGAAGTATTTATAACTTGTTTGTAATGGAAAATCTAACAACTTGTTTGGAATGTAATGGAAACAATCACAACTTCTTTGGAATAAAAACATTAGCCACTTGTTTAAAATAACATGGAAACTTTTAGAACTAGTTTAGAATAGCAACATTCACCACCTGTTTGGAGTAAAAACATTCCTAGCCTATTTAGAATGGAATGGAAACATTCAAAACTTTTTTGTAATAGAAACATTCATAACTTGTTTAAAATGAAATGGAAACATCCATAATTAGTTTGGAATGGAAACATTCAAAACTTGTTTGGAATACAAACATTCACAACTTGTTTTGAATGAAATGGAAACATTCACAACCTATTTAGAATGAAAAGGAAACACTTACAACTAGTTTGGAATAAAAACATTCACAACCTATTTTGAATGGAAACATTCATAACTTGTTTAGATTGAAATAAAACATTCATAACTTGTTTGGAAGAGAAACAATCATAACTTTTTTGAAATATAAACATTCACAACTTGTTCAAAATAGAGATATTCACAACATGTTCAGAATGAAATCAAAAAATTTGCAACACATTTTGAAAAAAAGCATTCATAACTTGTTTAGAATATAATTGAAAGAATCACAACTTGTTTGGAATATAAACATTCACAATCTCTTACAAATTTAAACATTCATAACTTGTTTCGAAAAGAATGGAAAGATTCATAAATTGATTGGAAGAGAAATATTCACAACTTCTTTCAAATGGACAACTTGTTTTGAATGAAAACATTCACAACTTGTTTTGAATGAACTGGAAACATTCATAGCAAGTTTGGAATAGAAACATTCACAACTTGTTTTGAATGGGAATAATGGCAAATTTTTTATATTGAAGTGGAAACATTCATAATTAGTTTAGAGTAGAAACTTTTATGACTTGTTTAGAATTGAATCAAAACATTCATAAATAGTTTGGAATAGAAATGTTCACAACTTGTTTAGAATGAAATGGAAACTTTCCCAACTTGTTAGGAATACAAACAATCACAACTTATTTGGAATGGAAAGCTTCACAACTTATATGGAATGGAAAGAAAACAATCATAACTTGTTTAGAATTAATTGGAATCAATCACAACTTCTTCAGCAAGGAAACATTCATAACTTCTTTAGAATGAGATGGAAACATTCATAACTAGTTTGGAATAGAAACGTTCATGACTTGTTTAGAATGAAATGGAAACAATCATGACTAGTCTAGAATAGAATCCGTGACAACATGTTTTGAATGCAAACATTTATAACTTGTCAAGAATATAATGGAAACATTAAAAATTTGTTTGGAATAGAAACATTCATAACATATTTAGCTTGAAATGGAAACATTCACAACACGTTTAGAATAGAAACAAACATAACTTGTTTAGAATGGAAACACGTCCAACTTGTTTAGAATGAAATGGAAACACTTACAATTAGTTTGGAAAAGAAATATTCACAACTTGTTTGGAATGGATACATTCACAACTTCTTTAGAATGGAAAGGAAACATTCACAACTTGTTTGGATTAGAAAAACTCAAAACATGACTAAACTAGAAATGGTCACAACTTGTTTAGAGTAAAATAAAAATATTCATAACTTGTTTTGAATAGAAACTTTCAAAATCTATTTAGAATGGAATGGAAACATTTACAATTTGTTTTTAATAGAAATAATCACAACCTATTTAAAATGGAATGAAATCATTCATAAGTTGTTTGGAATAAAAACATTCGCAACTTGTTTAGAATGAAATGGAAATGTTCAAAACCTGTTTGCAAAACAAACATTCATAACTTGTTTGGAATATAAACATTCACAACATCTTTTGAATGGAATGAAAACATTCATGACTTGTTTGGAATGAAAACATTCACAACTTATTTAGAACTAAATGGAACCATTCATAACTAGTTTAGAATAAAAACATTTACAACCTATTTAGAATGAAGTAGAAACATTCACAACTATTCTGGGAAAGAAACTTTTACAAATTATTTGGAATGGAATGGAAACATTCACAACTTGTTTAAAATAGAATGGAAACATTCACAACTTGTTTAGAATAGAAACACTCATAACTAGTTCGGAATAGAAGCATTCACAACTTGTTTGGAGTATAAGTATTCATCACTAGTTTGGAATACAAACATTCACAGCCTATTTGGAATGAAATGGAAACATTCATAACTTGTTCGGAATAGACAGATTTACAACTTGTTAATCTCTCCATTCCAAACAAGTTGTGAATGTTTTAATTCCAAACTAGTTTTGATTGTTTCAATTTAATTCACAAAAAGTTTTGAATATTTCTATTCTAGACAAGTTGTGAATGTTTCCATTTTGATTCTGAACAACTTGTTTGGAATCAAAACAATCACCCCTTATTCATAATGAAATGGAAGCATTCACAACCAGTTTTGGAATAGAAACATTAAAACATTATTTAGAATGGAAAAGAAACATTCACAACTTGTTTGGAACAATAATGTTCACAACTTGTATGGAATAGAAACCTTCATAACTTATTTCAAATGGAAACATGCAAAACTTGTTTAGAATACAATGGAAACAATCACAAATTGTTCTGAATGGAAACATTGATAACTTCTTTGGAATTGACACATTCAAAACTTTTTTAGAATGAAATGGAAACATTCACAAATTGCTTAGAATGAAAACATTCACAACTATTGCTTCGAATGAAAACATTCACAACTATTTTGGAATAGAAACATTCACAACTTTTTTAGAATGGAATAAAAACATTCACAACTTGTTTAGAATGAAAAGGAAATATTCACAACTTGTTTGGAATAGCAACATTCACAACTTGTTTAGAATGAAAAGGAAATATTCACAACTTGTTTAGAATAGCAACATTCACAACATGTTTAGCATGGAAACATTCACAACTTGATTAAAATGGTTTAAAAATATTCACAACTTGTTTGGAATAAAAACTTTCATAACATGTTTGTAATGAACAGGAAATATTCATAACTAGTTTGGGACAGAAACATTCATAACTTGTTTAAAGTAAAGTAAAAATATTCACAACTTGTATGGAATGAAAACATTCACAACTTGTTTAGAATGGAAAGGAAAAATCTACAACTAGTTTGGACTAGAAACATCCACAACTTGTGTTGGAATGAAAACATTCACAACTTGTTTAGAACAAAATGGAAACATTCACAACTAGTTTGAAATGGAAATGTTCAAAACTTGTTTATAGTGAAATCAAAGCATTCATAGCCTGTTTAGAAAGAAATGGAAATAGTAATAACAAGTTTGGGATAGCTACATTCACAACTTGTTTGGAACGGAAACATTCAAAACTTGTCTAGACTGGAATGGAAACATTTATAAGTTGTACAAAATAAAAACATTCACAATTTGTTTATAATGAAATTGAAGCATTCACAACTTGTTTGCAATAGAAATGCCAACAATGTGTTTACAGTGAAATTGAAACATGCACAACAAATTCTAAATAGATACATTCACAGCTTGCAAGGAATGGGAGCTTCCACAACTTATTTAGAATAGAAACAATCACAACTTGTTTGGAATAGAAATATTCACAACTTGTTTAGAATGAAATAGAAACATTTACAACTTATTTGTAATAGAAACATTCTAAACTAGTTTTGAAATCAAATAGTCATAACTTGTTTTAGAATGGAATGGAAACATTCACAACATGTTTAGAATCAAATGGAAAGATTCATAACTTGTTTAAAATGAAACAGTTGAAACATTCACTACATGTTTAGAATTGAAAAGAAACATTCACAACTTGTTTGGAGTTAAAACAGTCACAATGTATTTCGAATGGAAATATTACAACTTGTTTGGAATGGAATAGAAATATTCATAACTTGTTTGGTATAGAAACATTCACAACTAGTCTGGAGTAGAAACATTTACAACTTCTATGGAACATAAAAATTAACAACTTGCCTAAAAAGATATGGAAACGTTCACAACTAGTTCGGAATAGAAACATTTACAAATTGTTTAGAACGGAATGAAAAAATTCATAACATGTTTGGAATAGAAACATTCATGATTTGTTTTGAATCGGAACATTCACAACTTGTTTAGAATGGAATGGAAATAGTCATAACTTGTTTGGAATATACAAAACTAGTTTTGAATAGAAATATTCATAACTTGTTCGGAATAGAAACATTCACAACTTGTTTCGAATGAAATGGAAACATTCACAACTTGTTTCGAATAAATTGGAAACATTCATAACTTGTTTCGAATAAAATAGAAACATTCACAACTTGTTTTAGATTAGAACTTTCATAACTTGTTTGGAATTGAAACATTAACAACTTGTTTGAAATGGAATGAAAACATTAACAGCTTGTTTGGAATTGAAACATTCACAACTTCTTTGGAATGGAAACATTTACAAGTTGTTTAGAAAGTAATGGAAATGTTTGAGACTTGTTTCGAATAGAAAGGCTCATAACTTGTTCCAAGTGGAATGGAAATATTCTCAACTTGTTTAGATTAAAAAAGAAACATTTACAAACTATTCGTAATAGAAACATTCACAACTTGCTTTGAATGAAATGGAAACATTCAAAACTTGTTTGGAACTGTAACATTGATAACATGATAGGAGTGGAATGGAAACATTCACAACTAGTTTGGAATAAAAACATTCATTCACAACTTGTTTAGAATGGAATGGAAATGTTTAGATTTTGTTCGGAACAAAAACATTCACAACTTATTCATAATAGAAACATTAACAACTTGTTTAGAGTGAAATGGAAACATTTAGAACTTGTTTAGATTAGAAAGATTTAAAACTTGCTTAGAATGCAATAGAAAGTTTTATAACATTTTCGTCATAAAAACATTCACAACTAGTTTGGAATAGAAACATTCAGAACTAGTTTGAAATGGAAATATTCACAACTTGTTCAAAATGAAAAGGAAACAATCACAACTTATTTGGAATAGAAACATTCACAACTTGTTTAAAATGGCATGGAAACATTCACATCTGGTTTAATAGAAACATTCACAACCTGTTTGAAATGAAAACATTCACAACTTGTTTTGAATGGAATGGAAACATTCACAACATGTTTGGAACATAAACATTCACAACTTGTTTAGAATGAAATTGAAACATTCATAACTTGTTTGGATTGGAAACATTCACAACTTGCTTAGAATGGAAACATTCACACCTAGTTTGTGATAGCAACATTCACAACTAGTTTGGGCTAGAAACAATTAGAACTTGTTTAGGTTGGAAACATTCACAACTTGTTTAGAATGGAATGGAAGCAATCAAAACATGTTTTGAATAGAAACATTCACAACTTGTTTAGAATAAAATGGAAACTATCAAAACTAGTTTACAATTAAAACATTCACAAATTGTTTAGAATCAAACTAAAATATTCAAAACTTGTTTAGAGTGGAATGGAATCATTCACAACTTGTTTGGAATTGAAACATCCACAACTTGTTTAGAATGGAGTGGAAACATTCATAATTTTTTTGGAATAGAAACATTTGTAACTTCTTGTCAATGGAAACATTCACGAGCTATTTAGAATGGAATGCAAACTATCATAACTTATTTAGACTAAAATTGAAACATCCACAGCTAGCTTGGGGTAGAAACATACACAACTAGCTTAGAATATAACCATTTAGAACTAGATGTGAATGTTTCCGATTCATCTAGACAAGTTGTGAATGTTTCCATTCAATTCTAAACAAGTTGTCAATAATTTGATTCCTTCCTAAAAAATTTGTGAATGTTTCTATTCCTTTTTGCTGGAAATATTCATAACTAGTTTAGGATATAAACAATTATAACTAGTTTGAAATAAAAAAAATCACAACTTGTTTAGAATAAAATGGAAAAAATCACAACTAGTTTGGAATAGAAACATTCACAACTTGTTCCAAATATAAACATTCACAACTTGTTTATAATAAAATGGAAACATTCACAACTAGTTTGTGAGAGAAACATTCACAACTTGTTTGGATTGGAAACATTCACAACTTCTTTAGAATTGAATTGAAACATTCATAACTTGTTTAGAATAAAAACATTAACAACATGTTCATAATGGAATAAAAACTTTTAGAACTTGTTTAGATTCAAATGGTAAGCTCACAACGTGTTTGGAATAGAATGGAAACATTCATAACTTGTTTAGAATTGAGACATTCACAACTGGTTTAGAATCGAATGGAAACATTATCAACTTTTTCAAAATAGAAACATCCACAACTTGTGGAGAATGGAATGGAAATAGCCACAACTTGCTTAGAATGGAATGAAAACATTCACAATTTGTTTGGAATACAAGTATTAGCAACTTGTTTATAATGAAATGGAAACATTCACAACTAGTTTAGAATAAAAACATTCACAACTTGTTTAGAATGGAAACATACACGAGTTGTTTAGAAAGAAATAGAAACATTCACAACTAATTTGCAATAGAAACTTTCTCAACATGTTTAGAATAAAATGGAAACATTCCTAACATTTATGGAATAGAAACATACAAAACTTGTTTAGATTGAAATAGAAACAATCATAACTAATTTGGAAAAGATACAGTCACAACCTTTTTTGGACGTAAAATAAAAATTCACAACTTGTTTGGAATAGAAGCATTCACAACTTGTTTAGAATCGAATGGAAAGATTCACAACATGTTAGGAATAGAAACATTCAGAACTTATCAAAAAGGAAACATTTACAACTTGTTGGGAATACAAACATTTAAAACATGTTTAGAATAGAAGCATTAACATCTTGTTTAGGGTAGAATGGAAACATTCACAACTTGTGTGAAATGGAAAAATTTACATATTGTTGAGACAAAAATGGAAACATTCATAACATGCTTCGAATGAAAACTTTAGAACTTGTTTTGATTAAAAATAAAACATTCATAACAATTTTAGAGTAACAGCATTCAAAACTTGTTTGGAATGGGAAACATTCATAACCGGCTTGGATTAGAAACTTTCACAACATACTTAAAATGAAATGGAACCATTCGCAACTATTTTGGAATATAAACATTCACAACTTGTTTAGAATGGAAATAGTCACAACTTGCTTAGAATGAAGTGAAAACATTCACAACGTGTTTAGAATGAAATGGAAATATTCATGATGTGTTTAGAATAAAGTGAAAACATTCACAACTTCTCTGGATTAAAAACATTCATACCTTGTTTGGACTCAAAACATTCGCAACGTGTTTAGAATGGAAACAATTATAACTTGTTTAGAATGAAATGGAGGATTCACAACTTGTTTGGGAAAGAAACATTCACAACTTGTTTAGAATGAATTGGAAACATTCACCACTTGTTTGGAATCAAGTGAAAACAAAACTAGTTTGGAATAGAAACATTACAACCTATCTAGATTGAAATGGAAACATTCACAACTAGTTTAGAATGGAAACAATGACAACTTCTTTAGAATGAAATGGAAACATTCTCAACTAGTTCGAAATGGAATCCAAACAATCAGAACTTGTTTGTAGCAGAAACATTCATAGCTTGTTTGAAATAAAATGGAAACATTCAAAACTAGATTGGAATATAAACATTCACAACTTGTTTAGAATGGAATGGAAACATTCCCAACAAGTTTATATTAGAATGGAAACAATCATAACTTCTTTGAAACAAAAACATTCACAACTTGACTAGAATGGAAACACTCACAACTTGCATAAAATATAATAGAAACATCCACAACTTGTTTAGAATGGAATGGAAACATTCACAAATTGTTTGGAACAAAAACATTCACAACTTGTTTATCATTGAATGGAAACATCACAAGTAGTTTGGGATTGAAATATTCACAACTTATTTAAAATAGAAACTATCACAACTTGTTTAGAACAGAATGGAAACATTGACAACATGTTTAAAGTGGAAACATTCATAACTTTTGAATGAAATGCAAACAATTAGAACTTCCTTGGGATAAAAATATTCAAAACTTGTTTGGAAAGAAATGAAAACATTCACATCTAGTTGGAAATAGAAACATTCACAACTTGTTTGGAATAGTAATATTCACAAATTGTTTGGAATGGAGGCAATCACAAATTCTTTAGAATGGAATGGAAACATTCATAACTGGTTTAGAATGGGGACATTCATAACCTATTTATAGTGAAATGGAAACATTTTCAACTTGTTTAGAATGGAATGGAAGAATTCATAACTTGTTTTGAATAGAAACATTCACAACTTTTTCAGAGTGGACATTGATGACCGAAGTGTGGCCACACTAGTTACCTAAGGACTTCGGGAAAGAACGAAGCCAGACACCTGAGGAATA
The DNA here is from genome assembly GCA_005392925.1 of Aquilaria sinensis. NCBI lineage: Eukaryota > Viridiplantae > Streptophyta > Magnoliopsida > Malvales > Thymelaeaceae > Aquilaria > Aquilaria sinensis. The sequence goes on along the minus strand of SMDT01001577.1, from coordinate 55,523 downwards.
CCACCTCGGCAGAACGCCGGTACCTACCTCGGGAAATCAACGGACCGTCTCCCTCGCGAGGGCGACCGAACTAACCTCGGAAACAGGTGATGCCCCGAGGTACCAGCCTGACTCCGGGAAAGGCCCCCACTACGAAGACGGACTTCGACCTAGGGGACCTCAGAGGCACGGCAGAAGTCATCCAGGAGTCTCTGACACTTCGCCCGTACGCCCTGCACGGCGCCCTCACATGTACTCTGACAAAGTGACACACCCCCCGTCTTGTCATATCGGGGTATGATTGTTGCAGCTCATGGCTCGAGGAGCCTGCAGGCGGCCAAGGAATCCCACGCCCAGCAGTACAGGCATCATCCAACCATACACGTGCCACAATCTTAAAGGCTCGTTTCCTCCTTTAAATACGCCAGGCACATGGCCATAAAGGGGGCTCCGGCTGGAGAAAAGAGGGACAGAGAGAGGCCGGAAAACAGAGGACACTCTCTCCTCTCCGCCTGAATACTCTCCCTCCGGCCCGCAGAAAGACACGCCAGGTACACGTCTCTTGTACTTATTACGGTGTTTCCCTCTGAAAAAAGGCACTGACTTGGGCGTCGGAGGCTCCTCCCCGGAAAAAGATTCCGGGGACCTCCTAACCGCTGTTTTCTGAGTGTTCCAGCCAGGCATCCCTGGAGGATCTTTGTTCCGGGCCCTTTACCACGCCGTAGGAACTTCCCGTCACCTCCTCGCCACGGGACCAAGGAGCTGCCGGCCATCACTTGAGGCGATCCACCCAGGACGCCAATTTTTCTCCAGGACCCCCTGCTGCCTTCATCACCGCACACAGTGGAGATGCCGGTCCCGCACAACCGGACCGCATCATTTGGCGCCGTCTGTGGGAACTAGCTCCCAGGTTGCCGAAGTTGAAGCTCGACGTTCTAAGAAGAAGGGGCTTCCGAGGTCCCCGTCCGCGCCAAAAATTCAGCGGGCAACCGAATAATGGCAGCAGGGGTGCCTCCGCCCGAGGGTAAATGCCCTCTGACTACTATCATAGGCTTCCTGCGCGAATACCCACGCCTTGTCGTGGTCGAAATGATGCAGTAGTCAAGCCGAAAAAGGCCACAGCTAAGTTCAAACCAAAGCACCTCCGCAGCGCTACCTCGTTGAGGGGAAAAGTCCCGTGTCAAGTCACAAAAGTGTGGGAAGTAAAGATCAACGAGATGAGTCCCCTTCGGGAAGTAAGCCCCTTCGGGATATGGACTGCGGGAAAAGCGGGTTCAGGATGGCCCGGACCTCCCCGAGTTCGGCACCTGAGGAAAAATCGCCATCTCCTCGGTAACAAAGTCAAGACCCATTGCCCCGAAAAGTCGTCTATGACTTGACTAGCGGGCAGAAGGAACCGATTCTACTTCCCTGAACACGCTATCGCTGTCCGAAGTGACCTGCCCCTGCGCGACGTCACAAAAAAGGGTAGAAGCATTCGGAAAAGACTATAAAAATGGTGCATCGAACTCGGAAAGTACTACGTCACGCATGAGCATAGAAGGGCAGTGAACGCCCAGGTACTGGCAGACTACACCGCCGAAATCCCAAAAGGAGGGAAGGCTGGAACCAATAAGGGAGACAGAGCGAAGGTAGATCCAGAATGGAAACTCCTTGCCAGTGGAACCCCAAGCGCAGAACGTCAGGACGCTGGGATACCCCCTCGGGGGCCCGAAGGCAGAGAGGCCATAGAAACGATCAAATTTTGATTATCAGAAGTATTGGGCCATCCGAGTATGGCAAAGCTAGGTATAACGACCTCGCACGAAAGGCTGAAAGATCCTAGCAGGAGAAACCCCGGAACCAAAGGATCCCAAAAATCCTCCTAAAGCGTCAGAAAGTGCAAAGGCGTTCCGAACCATATTTTTCCTGATCAAGGGAAAACCATGCAGGCAAAGCCTATAGGCAAAGGATTTCAAGAATCCATCATCAGCATGAGAAAGCACTTCGGCCTACTAGCTCAACTGTCGAGCAACAGACAGGCAAGGTTGCCAAAAGAGCTATAAAAAAGGACTACAAAAGAGGTTGGAGAAAGCAAAGGGAAAATGGCCAGGAAAATTTCCTATCGAACCTAAGAGTTACCAAACAAACTCTCAAAGGAGCGAAGGGGGGAAAATACCTTTCTCATTTATCTCCAGTACGAAGATGGAAAACCACAAGGGTTTTCCCAAGATCCCTTGGCCGAATGTGGTCGGGAAAAGATGGAAAACGACAAGGGTTTTCCCAAGATCCCTTGGCCGAATGTGGTCGGGAAAAGATGGAAAACGACAAGGGTTTTCCCAAGATCCCTTGGCCGAATGTGGTCGGGAAAAGATGGAAAACGACAAGGGTTTTCCCAAGATCCCTTGGCCGAATGTGGTCGGGAAAAGATGGAAAACGACAAATGTGTTTTCCCAAGATCCCTTGGCCGAATGTGGTCGGGAAAAGATGGAAAACCACAAGGGTTTTTCCAAGATCCCTTGGCCGAATGTGGTCGGGAAAAGATGGAAAACCACAAGGGTTTTCCCAAGATCCCTTGGCCGAATGTGGTCGGGAAAAGATGGAAAACCACAAGGGTTTTCCCAAGATCCCTTGGCCGAATGTGGTTCGGGAAAAATCCCTTGGGAAAAGATGGAAAACCACAAGGGTTTTCCCAAGATCCCTTGGCCGAATGTGGTCGGGAAAAGATGGAAAACCACAAGGGTTTTCCCAAGATCCCTTGGCCGAATGTGGTCGGGAAAAGATGGAAAACCACAAGGGTTTTCCCAAGATCCCTTGGCCGAATGGCCACAATGTTTTCCCAAGATCCCTTGGCCGAATGTGGTCGGGAAAAGATGGAAAACGACAAGGGTTTTCCCAAGATCCCTTGGCCGAATGTGGTCGGGAAAAGATGGAAAACGACAAGGGTTTTCCCAAGATCCCTTGGCCGAATGTGGTCGGGAAAAGATGGAAAACGACAAGGGTTTTCCCAAGATCCCTTGGCCGAATGTGGTCGGGAAAAGATGGAAAACGACAAGGGTTTTCCCAAGATCCCTTGGCCGAATGTGGTCGGGCAAAGATGGAAAATGACCAAGGGTTTTTCCAAGAAAAATCCCTTGGCCGAATGTGGTCGGGAAAAGATGGAAAACCACAATAATGGTAAGCGAGAAGCGTTTCGAAGTTCCTTGACCGAATGTGGTCGGGATCGTTGGAAAAGATCGCTCGAAATATTGGAAAAGATTACTCAAAACACTTAGCCAAAATTATGAGAATTCATTAATCGAAATTTTGATACAGGAAGAAGGTTACAAAGAAAAGAAAAACACGAAGAAAAAGAAGAAGGAAAAAAGCCCTAGGATATCTAGAGGGCCCCGGCGTCATGGGAAGCTCCAGCTCCGCTGTCTTTGGCCGACGTCTTCGGAAATGAGGCAGGTGACAGGTTGAGGAGCTCTATCTTTGACCAAGCCCACCGAGGACCCTCGGGAATATCCATGGCTGCCAAAAAGGAGAGGTCAAGGTCCGGATACTTCTTGCGAAACTGATGACGGGCTAGGCAGAAACCATCCTGAAAAGCAACCTTCGTTGCCTGGACAGCTTTGTCCTTAGCCACGTCTAAGTCATCCGCCTCGTTCTGAAGATCCGAGACCTCCTTTTGAAGGGTTGCAACCTCCTTCTCCAGCTCTTTCACCTTCTTCTTGTTCTTTGAGTCCTTCTTCAGCATGTCGACCTCGGTTCGGAGGTTAGCATCGTCCTCCTTCAGCATGCCGACCTCGGCTCGAAGGTTGGCATTGTCAGCAAGAGCCATCGCCAAGAGAGCGGTCTCTTCCTCCTTCTCCTTTTGAATGGCTTCATTGGCTGAGGTTAAGCCCACAACCTCCGCGCCAAGGACGGCCATCTTGTGTGAGAAGTCTTTTATGAGGTCCTCCTGGCCCCTCAAAAACTCGTCCCGAACAGCAGCTACCTTCTCCCTGGCTATCCGGCTTAATTCGATATTGGCCAACGCCGAATCAGCACAGAAGCGCTTGGCCATCGCCAGCTCATTCTCGGCCCGAACTCGGGCCGAAGACTGCTCTGCCGTCCACACCCGAAGGTACTCACTGTACCCCAAGAGCTGCAAGAGAAGGGACACTTAGCAAAATTTACAAGGAAAGCCAAAATACGGAGATAAGGAAGTGGGAAGAAAAGTAAAGGGACCAGGAGAGTTACACGGGCAGCGTGCTCAGAAATCTTGGCAACAAGGGTGCCCTCGGAGGCACACTCCTCGGCAACCGCCTTGGAGGAAGCTTGGGTAAGCACGCCCCTTGCCATCTGGGGGGCCATTTCCCGACAGTCTTCGGAGAACAGATTCATGTCCTCCGTGAAAGACCAGAATGGCTCCCTTGGGATTTTGTCCCTCGGGATGAGAGAGTCCCGAAGAGCCCGTCTTCGGGCGTGATCAGTTACCCAGACTGGGGGCGCCAAATCCTCTGAAAAAATGAAGACGTAAGTTAGATAAAGCTCCTCAGTTATACAAATCGAAAGTATCGAAAAAAGGGAGCAAAAGGCAAACCGGGCGGAACCCCAGCAGTGTCCTCGTCAGAGTCTGGGATCTCTTCCACGACGGCAGGAACCTGTTTCCCTTTATCCCTTCGGCGTTTCTCCAATTCCTCAGCAGTAGGAACGTGTTCCCCTTCATCCCTTCGGCGTTTCTCCAATTCCTCAGCAGTAGAATCACCTGCTAAGGTACTTAAAGGGATCACCGATGCGGTAGGACTTGGAACGGTGGCAACAGTAAGCGCCCCCGCAGGAACCTCGGCAGAAATTTCAGCCCCGCCGGGAGTCTCAGGCGGGATGGAAGTTGCGATGACATGTTCAGTCTCCGCCGCATCCTCTGGGGGTGGAAGAAGGGTGTCCTTCTTCGTCCTCTTCATCGCCGAAGACGGCCCGCTCCCTGAAGTCTTGCGCCTCTTGGTAGCACCCTTCTTCGTTTGTTCTCCCTTCTCGGTCTGACCAAGAAAGAGGGACTTATAGTAGGCAGCTGATTCGTCACTCATTTCTGAAAAAGAACATCAGTGTGAGCCTACAAAGACAAAGAATGCTGAAAATTTTGAAAGGAAATTCACTTTCAAAAAACTGGCAAGGGGGAGACATAAGAGGATGCCCAATCTCGGGAATAAACGAAGATATGGTAGGACAAGAGGAGGAGGGACTTCGGGACAGAGGAAAATGACTTCGGGAAGCCGAAAACCAAAAAACCGAAGGAACTCTGAAACAGAACTCACCAAAAGCCTTGCCAAAATCTGGATTTCTGGACGCCGTCGTGAAAAATAGCCGGAAATCGCTCCGCCGTAAGAATTGCGCCGGAAAATGGAGAAAAGACAGAGAAAAGGCTCTAGAGCAGATGAGAGCTAAAAATAAAAAGTGAGGCAAAAATGAAGCGAAAGGTGTTTATATAGAGCAAGAAGGGGCACAACTGCCGCGCGAAGGCGAAACGACGCCATAACTGCCCCTCGCACGCGAAAGACGCGCCTTTCCCAGCCAGCTCTTGCCACGTGCCACCCATCGCGAGAAACCTGGGCGCGCTTTCTGATATTCTGAAAACCCGGGCGCATCACCCAGAACTGACACACCTAGTTTCAAGACGTGACGGTTCGCTGGCCAATGGCAGGAAAAATGAAAAAGTTGGGAGAAGTTGGGCACCTCGAGAACGCCAAAAGAACACCAAAAGACAGACAGGTGGCATCTGCCCGAACAAGGCACATCCCTTGGGTGGCGAATGACATACTCCGAAGTCCTGAAAACAGCCCACAAATGAAAGCATCAGCCGAAGTATCCTTTTCGGCTTTCCGAAGGGGGGCATGTGATGACCGAAGTGTGGCCACACTAGTTACCTAAGGACTTCGGGAAAGAAGGGAGCCAGACACCTGAGGAATACCACCTCGGCAGAACGCCGGTACCTACCTCGGGAAATCAACGGACCGTCTCCCTCGCGAGGGCGACCGAACTAACCTCGGAAACAGGTGATGCCCCGAGGTACCAGCCTGACTCCGGGAAAGGCCCCCACTACGAAGACGGACTTCGACCTAAGGGACCTCAGAGGCGCGGCAGAAGTCATCCAGGAGTCTCTGACACTTCGCCCGTACGCCCTGCACGGCGCCCTCACATGTACTCTGACAAAGTGACACACCCCCCGTCTTGTCATATCGGGGTATGATTGTTGCAGCTCATGGCTCGAGGAGCCTGCAGGCGGCCAAGGAATCCCACGCCCAGCAGTACAGGCATCATCCAACCATACACGTGCCACAATCTTAAAGGCTCGTTTCCTCCTTTAAATACGCCAGGCACATGGCCATAAAGGGGGCTCCGGCTGGAGAAAAGAGGGACAGAGAGAGGCCGGAAAACAGAGGACACTCTCTCCTCTCCGCCTGAATACTCTCCCTCCGGCCCGCAGAAAGACACGCCAGGTACACGTCTCTTGTACTTATTACGGTGTTTCCCTCTGAAAAAAGGCACTGACTTGGGCGTCGGAGGCTCCTCCCCGGAAAAAGATTCCGGGGACCTCCTAACCGCTGTTTTCTGAGTGTTCCAGCCAGGCATCCCTTGAGGATCTTTGTTCCGGGCCCTTTACCACACCGTAGGAACTTCCCGTCACCTCCTCGCCACGGGACCAAGGAGCTGCCGGCCATCACTTGAGGCGATCCACCCAGGACGCCAATTTTTCTCCAGGACCCCCTGCTGCCTTCATCACCGCACACAGTAGCGATGCCGGTCCTGCACATCCGGACCGCATCAGACACATTCATAACTTGTTAAGAATGGAATGGAAACAGCCACAACGTACTTTGAATGGAATGGAAACATTCACAACTTCTTTGGAATGCAAATATTCACAACTTGTTTAAAATCAAATAGAAACTTTCACGACTAGTTTAGAATAGAAACATTCACAACTTGTTTCAAATGAAAACATTCACAACTTATTTAGAAAGAAATAGAGACATTCAAACCTAGTGTGGAGTAGGGACTTTCCCAACTTGTTTAGAATAAAATGAAAACATTCACAACAGGTTTGGAATAAAAACATTCATAACTTATTTGGAAAAAAAACATGCACAACTTGTTTACATGGAAATGGAAACTTTCATAACTTATTTGGAAAAAAAACAGTCACAACTTCTTTCAAATGGAATTGAAAAATTCATAACTGGTTTGGAATAAAAACATTCCAAACATGATTTGAATGGAATGGAAACATGCACAACATGTTAGGAATAAAAAAATTCAAAACTTGTTTAGAATGGAATGGAAATAATCACAACTTGTTCAAAATACAAACATTCACAACTTGACTAGAATGGAAACATTAACAACTTGTTTAAAATAGAATGAAAACATTCATAACTTATGTGCAATAAAAACATTCACATCTTGTTTAGAATGAATTGGAAACATTCAAAACTAGTTTAGAGTAGAAACATTCACAGCTTGTGTAGAATGGAAACATTCATAACTTGTTTAGATTAAAATGCAAACATTCACAACAAGTTTGGAGTGGAAACATTCAGAACCTGTTCAGAATTGAAACATTCACAACTGGTTTGAATTAGAAACAATGACAACATGTTTTGAATGAAATGAAACCATTTACAACTACTTTGGAATTGAAACATTCACAACGTGTTTATAATGAAATGGAAACATGCACAACTGCTTTAGATTTGAAACATTCACCACTTGTTTAAAATCAAAGGATTCACAACATGTTTCAAATGGAAACATTGGTAACTTGTACAGAACCCAAAACAAATATTCACACATTGTTTGCAATGGAAACATTCATAACTTGTTTAGAATGGAATGGAAAAATCACAACTTGTTTGGAAAAGAAATATTCATAACTTGTTTAGAATGAATTCAAAACATTCATAACTTGATTGGAATGGAATGGAAACATAACTAGTTTGGAATAGAAACATTCACAAGCAGTCTAGAATGCAATGGAAACATTCACCACTTCTTTACAATGGAATCAAAACACTTACAATATGTTCAGAATGTAGTGGCAACATTAACAACTTGTTTAGAATGGAAACATTCTCAACTTGTTTGGAATGGAATGAAAACAATCAAAACTTGTTTGCAATAGTATCATTCACGGCTTGTTTTGAATGAAATGGAAACATTCACAACTAGCTTGGAATAGAAACATTAACAACTTGTTTGGAATAGAAACACTCACAAACTATTTAGAATGAAATGGAAACATTCCTAATAAGTTTAGAATAGAATGCAAACAATCATAATTTATTTGGAAAAGAAACATTAACAACTTGATTGGAATGGAAACATTCACAACTTGTTTAAAATGGAATATAAACATTCACAAGTTATTTAGAATAGAATGGAAACAATCCCAACTTGTTTAGAGCAAAAACATTCATATCTTGTTATAATTGAATGGAAACATTCACGAGTTGTTTAGGATACAAACATTTGCAACATGTTTAAAAAAGAAATATTCACAACTTCTTCTCATTGGAATGTAAACATTCATAACTTGCTTAGAATGGAATGGAATGTAAGGTTTCGGGAGCCAAACAAGCATAGTGAAATTTAACCAAAACCCTCCAGGATCTAATTGAACGGGGTAAACCGGGTGTTCAAAAATTTTCATACCTAATTTGGTTGAGATATTTTGCCCAACTGTAGAGTCGAATCACAAAAAACCTGAACAATTGATGTGTTCAAGCTCTCTATGGTGTCCACATGAGCTTATCGGGATTACCACGCTTCCACCATGTCCCGGCAGATGCATTTCTCTTGCACTCATAGTGCTAGCTTGTGTTCTCCAAGGAATTGTAAGAGAAAAGTGCGGCCGTCCCCTTTGGGAAGCTAAGGCAAAAAGATGTAAATTTCTCACTAAAAATTGTATTTATAGTGAGACTCAACTTCTAAGCCTAATGGGTTTCAATGCCCTACTCCAATTAGGCTTCAATTTCGGGCTTAATAATGGCTCAACTTTTGGGCCCATTATTAACACGAAATTATTATGAAACCATAACCCAAATGTTTAGCCCATGCACTCTAATAATCCAAATAACTCTATGTGTGCGACCTAATAGGCTCTTACCACATTGGGAATGATCATAAATCACATTTATGATCATAAGCAATAAGCGGTGTCTAGCAACACATCATTGCTACCAAGTGACAAGATTCACAATGATTCGACTAAACCTTTATGATCATTACTCATATATGCCATTGTCCCTTTGTCCAAGATATTAAGACTAGGCACGAGACATGGAATGTGTCACTCTTGTATAGCCCGATCTTTGGTTTATTGATTACCGAGTAGACTAAAATAAATTGATGACATTGATATCGTATATCAACTCATCCAAGCATGGCCATGCATTTTCTAAGTCTCAATCTATGAAGGGGCCTAAAGATATCACTCTCGTTACATAGGAGGGACAAATCCCATCTTGATCATACAAATCCCTCCGCAGGATTTGTGACATACCAAATGACCTCCTTCAAGTTCACTTGGTTATGAGCAATAAAGGGAAGTATCAAAGTATGTGACTCACATGTAGGGAACCTTGTTGATCTTACGTCAAAGGACTACATATACCATGATCACTATGAGAATCACTTATGACACTCATATAATGATCCATGTAGCGTTCTCATAGTGAGTCGGTCCAGTACACAAGTTCTCCAACTTGTACCCATATGTAGACTACATATCTCATATCAGTCTCTACATATGTTAGTCATTATGTATTATTGTAACCCGCTCCACAATAATACTAGACTAGAGACATTTGACAATATCATTATTCTAGGATTACAATTATGTTTATTGCGTTACACAGAAACAAAACAACAAACATAATTGCTGGATTAATGCCTTAATAAAATATCATGACTCAATCGGCAAAACTACAACCATCTCATGATTGGCTTTTGGGCATAACACTAACATGGAAACATTCACAACTTGTTTAGAGTGGAAACATTCACAACTTGTTTGGAATGGATGGAAACAATCACATCTTGTTTAGAATAAACACATTCACAACTTGTTTAGAATGAAATGGAAACATTCACAACTTATTTGGAATGGAGAAACATTCACAACTTATTTTGAATGGAATGGAAACATTCACAACTTGTTTAGAATGGAATGCAAACATTCACAACTTGTTTGGACAAAAAAAACATTCATAACCTGTTTAGAATGAAATGGAAACATTCACAACTTGTTTGGAATGGAAATACATTCACAACTTGTTTGGAATGTAAACATTCACAACTTGTTCAGAATGAAATGGAAACATTCACAACTTGTTTGGAATAGAAACATTCACAACTTGTTTAGAATGAAATGAAACATTCACAACTAGTTTGGAATGAAAACATTCACAACTTGTTTCGAATGAAATGGAAACATTCACAACTTGTTTAGAAAATAAATGGAAACATTCACAACTTTGTTTAGAATGAAATGGAAACATTCACAACTTGTTTAGAATGAAATGGAAACATTCACAACTTGTTTGGAATGAAATGGAAACATTCACAACTTGTTTGGAATGAAATGGAAACATTCACAACTTGTTTGGAATGAAATGGAAACATTCACAACTTGTTTGGAATGAAATGGAAACATTCACAACTAGTTTGGAATGAAATGGAAACATTCACAACTTGTTTTGGAATGATATGGAAACATTCACAACTTGTTTGGAATGAAATGGAAACATTCACAACAAGTTTAGAATGAAATGGAAACATTCACAACTTGTTTGGAATGAAATGGAAACATTCACAACTTGTTTGGAATGAAATGGAAACATTCACAACTATGTTTGGAATGAAATGGAAACATTCACAACTTGTTTTGGAATGAAATGGAAACATTCACAACTTGTTTGGAATGAAATGGAAACATTCACAACTTGTTTATAATGAAATGGAAACATTCACAACTTGTTTGGAATGAAATGGAAACATTCACAACTTGTTTGGAATGAAATGGAAACATTCACAACTTGTTTGGAATGAAATGGAAACATTCACAACTTGTTTGGAATGAAATGGAAACATTCACAACTTGTTTGGAATGAAATGGAAACATTCACAACTTGTTTGGAGTGAGAAAACATTCACAACTTGTTTGGAAGGAAATTGAAACATTCACAACTTGTTTGGAATGAAATGGAAACATTAACAACATGTTTAGAATGAAATGGATACATTCATAACTTGTTTTGTAGGAAAAGGAAACATTCACAACTTGTTTAGAATGAAATGGAAACATTCACAACTTGTTTGGAATGAAATGGAAACATTCACAACTTGTTTGGAATGAAATGGAAACATTCACAACTTGTTTGGAATGAAATGGAAACATTCACAACTTGTTTGGAATGAAATGGAAACATTCACAACTTGTTTAGAATGAAATGGAAACATTCACAACTTGTTTGGAATAGGAAACATTCACAACTTGTTTGGAATGAAATGGAAACATTCACAACTTATTTCGAATGAAATGGAAACATTCACAACTTAGTTTGGAATGAAATGGAAACATTCACAACTTGTTTGGAATGAAATGGAAACATTCACAACTTGTTTGGAATGAAATGGAAACATTCACAACTTGTTTGGAATGAAAAGGAAACATTAACAACATGTTTGGAATGAAATGGAAACATTCACAACTTGTTTGGAATAAAATGGAAACATTCACAACTTGTGTTGAATGAAATGGAAACATTCACAACTTGTTTGGAATGAAATGGAAACATTCACAACTTGTTTGGAATGAATGGAAACATTCAGAAATTGTTTGGAATGAAATGGAAAGATTCACAACAAGTTTGGAATGAAATGGAAACATTCACAACTTGTTTGGAATGAAATGGAAACATTCACAACTTGTTTGGAATGAAATGGAAACATTCACAACTAGTTTGGAATGAAATGGAAGCATTCACAACTTGTTTTGGAATGAAATGGAAACATTCACAACTTGTTTGGAATGAAATGGAAACATTCACAACTAGTTTGGAATGAAATGGAAACATTCACAACTTGTTTGGAATGAAATGGAAACATTCACAACTTGTTTGGAATGAAATGGAAACATTCACAACTTGTTTGGAATGAAATGGAAACATTCACAACTTTCTTGGAATGAAATGGAAACATTCACAACTTGTTTGGAATGAAATGGAAACATTCACAACTTGTTTGGAATGAAATGGAAACATTCACAACTTGTTTGGAATGAAATGGAAACATTCACAACTTGTTTGGAATGAAATGGAAACATTCACAACTTGTTTGGAATGAAATGGAAACATTCACAACTTGTTTGGAATGAAATGGAAACATTCACAACTTGTTTTGGAATGAAATGGAAACATTCACAACTTGTTTAGAATGAAATGGAAACATTCACAACTTGTTTGGAATGAATGGAAACATTCACAACTTGTTTTTAATGAAATGGAAACATTCACAACTTGTTTAGAATGAAATGGAAACATTCACAACTTGTTTAGAATGAAATGGAAACATTCACAACTTGTTTCGAATGAAATGGAAACATTCACAACTTGTTTGGAATAAAATGGAAACATTCACAACTTGTTTAGAATGAAATGGAAACATTCACAACTAGTTTGGAATGAAATGGAAACATTCACAACTTGTTTGAAATGGAAACATTCACAACTTGTTTGGAATGAAATGGAAACATTCACAACTTGTTTAGAATGAAAAGGAAACATTCACAACTTGTTTGGAATGAAATGGAAACATTCACAACTTGTTTGGAATGAAATGGAAACATTCACAACTTGTTTGGAATGAAATGAAAACATTCACAACTTGTTTGGAATGAAATGGAAACATTCACAACTTGTTTGGAATGAAATTGAAACATTCACAACTAGTTTGGAATGAAATGGAAACATTCACAACTTGTTTGGAATGAAAAGGAAACATTCACAACTTGTTTAGAATGAAATGGAAACATTCACAACTTGTTTGGAATGAAATGGAAACAATCACAACTTGTTTGGAATGAAATGGAAACATTCACAACTTGTTTGGAATGAAATGGAAACATTCACAACTTGTTTGGAATGAAATGGAAACATTCACAACTTGTTTTGAATGAAATGGAAACATTCACAACTACTTGGAATGGAATGGAAACATTCACAACTTGTTTGGAATGAAATGGAAACATTCACAACTTGTTTGGAATGGAAACATTCACAACTTGTTTGGAATGAAATGGAAACATTCACAACTTGTTTGGAATGAAATGGAAACATTCACAACTTGTTTGGAATGGAATAGAAACATTCACAACTTGTTTGGAATGAAATGGAAACATTCACAACTTGTTTGGAATGAAATGGAAACATTCACAACTTGTTTGGAATGAAATGGAAACATTCACAACTTGTTTGGAATGAAATGGAAACATTCACAACTTGTTTGGAATGAAATGGAAACATTCACAACAAACTTTGTTTGAAATGGAAACATTCACAACTTGTTTGGAATGAAATGGAAACATTCACAACTTGTTTGAATGAAATGGAAACATTCACAACTTGTTTAGAATGAAATGAAATATTCACAACTTGAAAATGGAAACATTTAACTTGTTTGGAATGAAATGGAAACATTCATAACTTGTTTGGAATGAAATGGAAACATTCACAACTAGTTTGGAATGAAATGGAAACATTCACAACTTGTTTGGAATGAAATGGAAACATTCACAACTTGTTTGGAATGGAAACATTCACAACTTGTTTAGAATGAAATGGAAACATTCACAACTTGTTTGGAATGAAATGGAAACATTCACAACTTGTTTGGAATGAAATGGAAACATTCACAACTTGTTTTGGAATGAAATGGAAACATTCACAACTTGTTTGGAATGAATGGAAACATTCACAACTTGTTTGGAATGAAATGGAAACATTCACAACTTGTTTAGAATGAAATGGAAACATTCACAACTTGTTTGGAATAGGAAACATTCACAACTTGTTTAGAATGAAATGGAAACATTCACAACTAGTTTGGAATGAAAAAACATTCACAACTTTTTTGGAATGAAATGGAAACATTCACAACTTGTTTGGAATGAAATGGAAACATTCACAACTTGTTTGGAATGAAATGGAAACATTCACAACTTGTTTGGAATGAAATGGAAACATTCACAACTTGTTTTGGAATGAAATGGAAACATTCACAACTAGTTTGGAATGAATTGGAAACATTCACAACTTGTTTGGAATGAAATGGAAACATTCACAACTTGTTTGGAATGAAATGGAAACATTCACAACTTGTTTGGAATGAAATGGAAACATTCACAACTTGTTTGGAATGAAATGGAAACATTCACAACTTGTTTAGAATGAAATGGAAACATTCACAACTTGTTTAGAATGAAATGGAAACATTCACAACTTGTTTGGAATGAAATGGAAACATTCACAACTTGTTTGGAATGAAATGGAAACATTCACAACTTGTTTGGAATGAAATGGAAACATTCACAACTTGTTTGGAATGAAATGGAAACATTCACAACTTGTTTGGAATGAAATGGAAACATTCACAACTTGTTTGTAATGAAATGGAAACATTCACAACTTGTTTGGAATGAAATGGAAACATTCACAACTAGTTTGGAATGAAATGGAAACATTCACAACTTGTTTGGAATGAAATGGAAACATTCACAACTTGTTTGGAATGAAATGGAAACATTCACAACTTGTTTGGAATGAAATGGAAACATTCACAACTTGTTTGGAATGGAATGGAAACATTCACAACTAGTTTGGAATGAAATGGAAACATTCACAACTTGTTTGAAATGGAAACATTCACAACTTGTTTGGAATGAAATGAAACATTCACAACTTGTTTGGAATGAAATGGAAACATTCACAACTTGTTTGGAATGAAATGGAAACATTCACAACTTGTTTGGAATGAAATGGAAACATTCACAACTTGTTTGGAATGGAATGGAAACATTCACAACTTGTTTGGAATGAAATGGAAACATTCACAACTTGTTTGGAATGAACTGGAAACATTCACAACTTGTTTGGAATGAAATGGAAACATTCACAACTTGTTTGGAATGAAATGGAAACATTCACAACTTGTTTGGAATGAAATGGAAACATTCACAACTTGTTTGTTTGAAATGGAAACATTCACAACTTGTTTGGAATGAAATGGAAACATTCACAACTTGTTTGAATGAATGGAAACATTCACAACTTGTTTGGAATGAAATGGAAACATTCACAACTTGTTTGGAATGAAATGGAAACATTCACAACTTGTTTGGAATGAAATGGAAACATTCACAACTTGTTTGGAATGAAATGGAAACATTCACAACTTGTTTGGAATGAAATGGAAACATTCACAACTTGTTTAGAATGAAATGAAACATTCACAACTTGTTTGGAATGAAATGGAAACATTCACAACTAGTTTGGAATGAAATGGAAAAATTCACAACTTTTTTGGAATGAAATGGAAACATTCACAACTTGTTTGGAATGAAATGGAAACATTCACAACTTGTTTGGAATGAAATGGAAACATTCACAACTTATTTTGGAATGAAATGGAAACATTCACAACTTGTTTGGAATAGAAACTGGAAACATTCACAACTATTTGGAATGAAATGGAAACATTCACAACTAGTTTGGAATGAAATGGAAACATTCACAACTTGTTTGGAATGAAACATTCACAACTTGTTTAGAATGAATGGAAACATTCACAACTTGTTTAGAATGAAATGGAAACATTCACAACTTGTTTAGAATGAAATGGAAACATTCACAACTTGTTTGGAATGAAATGGAAACATTCACAACTTGTTTAGAATGAAATGGAAACATTCACAACTTGTTTGGAATGAAATGGAAACATTCACAACTTGTTTGGAATGAAATGGAAACATTCACAACTTGTTTGGAATGAAATGGAAACATTCACAACTTGTTTGGAATGAAATGGAAACATTCACAACTTGTTTGGAATGAAATGGAAACATTCACAACTTGTTTGGAATGGAAACATTCACAACTTGTTTGGAATGAAATGGAAACATTCACAACTTGTTTGGAATGAAATGGAAACATTCACAACTTGTTTAGAATGAAATGGAAACATTCACAACTTGTTTGGAATGAAATGGAAACATTCACAACTTGTTTAGAATGAAATGGAAACATTCACAACTTGTTTGGAATGAAATGGAAACATTCACAACTTGTTTGGAATGAAATGAAAACATTCACAACTTGTTTTGAAATGGAAACATTCACAACTTGTTTAGAATGAAATGGAAACATTCACAACTTGTTTGGAATGAAATGGAAACATTCACAACTTGTTTGAATGAAATGGAAACATTCACAACTTGTTCAGAATGAAATGGAAACATTCACAACTTGTTTGGAATGAATGGAAACATTCACAACTTGTTTGGAATGAAATGGAAACATTCACAACTTGTTTGGAATGAAATGGAAACATTCACAACTTGTTTAGAATGAAATGGAAACATTCACAACTTGTTTGGAATGAAATGGAAACATTCACAACTTGTTTGGAATGAAATGGAAACATTCACAACTTGTTTAGAATGAAATGGAAACATTCACAACTAGTTTGGAATGAAATGGAAACATTCACAACTTGTTTGGAATGAAATGGAAACATTCACAACTTGTTTGGAATGAAAAACATTCACAACTTGTTTGGAATGAAATGGAAACATTCACAACTTGTTTGGAATAAATGGAAACATTCACAACTAGTTTGGAATGAAATGGAAACATTCACAACTTGTTTGGAATGAAATGGAAACATTCACAACTTGTTTAGAATGAAATGGAAACATTCACAACTTGTTTGAAATGGAAACATTCACAACTTGTTTGGAATGAAATGGAAACATTCACAACTTGTTTGGAATGAAATGGAAACATTCACAACTTGTTTAGAATGAAATGGAAACATTCACAACTAGTTTGGATGAATGGAAACATTCACAACTTGTTTAGAATGAAATGGAAACATTTCACAACTTGTTTAGAATGAAATGGAAACATTCACAACTTGTTTAGAATGAAATGGAAACATTCACAACTAGTTTGGAATAAAAAAATTAACAACTTGTTTGGAATGGAAATTTTTACAACTTGTTTTAGAATGGAAATGGAAATATTCACAACTTGTTTGGAATGAAATGGAAACATTCACAACTAGTTTGGAATGGAAACATTCACAACTTGTTTGGAATTGAAACATTCACAACTTTTTAGAATGAAATGGAAACATTCACAACTTGTTTAGAATGGAATGGAAAAGAATTCACAACTTGTTTGGAATGAAATGGAAACATTCACAACTAGTTTAAATGAAATGGAAACATTCACAACTAGTTTGGAATGAAAAAAACATTCACAACTTGTTTAGAATGAAATGGAAACATTCACAACTTGTTTGGAATGAAATGGAACATTCACAACTTGTTTGGAATGAAATGGAAACATTCACAACTTGTTTGGAATGAAATGGAAACATTCACAACTAGTTTAAAATGAAATGGAAACATTCACAACTTGTTTGGAATGGAATGGAAACATTCACAACTTGTTTGGAATGAAAAACAACATTCACAACTTGTTTGGAATGAAATGGAAACATTCACAACTAGTTTGGAATGAAAGAAACATTCACAACTTGTTTGGAATTCAAACATTCACAACTTGTTTAAAATGAAATGGAAAACATTCACAACTTCGAAATGAAATGGAAACATTCACAACTTGTTTGGAATGAAATGGAAACATTCACAACTTGTTTGGAATGAAATGGAAACATTCACAACTTGTTTGAAATGGAAACATTCACAACTTGTTTGGAATGGAATGGAAACATTCACAACTTGTTTAGAATGAAATGGAAACATTCACAACTTGTTTGGAATGAATGGAAACATTCACAACTTGTTTGGAATGAAATGGAAACATTCACAACTTGTTTGGAATGGAATGGAAACATTCACAACTTGTTTAGAATGAAATGGAAACATTCACAACTTGTTTGGAATGAAATGGAAACATTCACAACTTGTTTGGAATGAAATGGAAACATTCACAACTTGTTTGGATGAAATGGAAACATTCACAACTAGTTTGGAATGAAATGGAAACATTCACAACTAGTTTGGAACAAAAAACATTTCACAACTTGTTTGGAATGAAATGGAAATATTCACAACTTGTTTGGAATAAAAAAACATTCACAACTTGTTTGGAATTGAAATGGAAACATTCACAACTTGTTTATAATGAATGGAAACATTCACAACTTGTTTGGAATGAAATGGAAACATTCACAACTTGTTTGGAATGAAATGGAAACATTCACAACTTTTTAGAATGAAATGGAAACATTCACAACTTGTTTGGAATGAAATGGAAACATTCACAACTAGTTTGGAATGAAAAACATTCACAACTTGTTTGGAATGAAATGGAAACATTCACAACTTGTTTGGAATGAAATGAAACATTCACAACTTGTTTGGAATGAAATGGAAACATTCACAACTTGTTTAGAATGAAATGGAAACATTCACAACTAGTTTGAAAAATGGAAACATTCACAACTTGTTTGGAATGAAATGGAAACATTCACAACTTGTTTGGAATGAAATGGAAACATTCACAACTTGTTTTGAAAAATGGAAACATTCACAACTTGTTTGGAATGAAATGGAAACATTCACAACTTGTTTGGAATGAAATGGAAACATTCACAACAGTTTGGAATGAAATGGAAACATTCACAACTTGTTTGGAATGAAATGGAAACATTCACAACTTGTTTGGAATGAAATGGAAACAATCACAACTAGTTTGGAATGAAATGGAAACATTCACAACTTGTTTGGAATGAAATGGAAACATTCACAACTATTTTTGAATGAAATGGAAACATTCACAACTTGTTTGGAATGAAATGGAAACATTCACAACTTGTTTCGAATGAAATGAAAACATTCACAACTTGTTTGGAATGAAATGGAAACATTCACAACTTGTTTAGAATGAAATGGAAACATTCACAACTTGTTTGGAATGAAATGGAAACATTCACAACTTGTTTGGAATGAAATGGAAACATTCACAACTTGTTTGGAATGAAATGGAAACATTCACAACTAGTTTGGAATGAAATGGAAACATTCACAACTTGTTTGGAATGAAATGGAAACATTCACAACTAGTTTGGAATGGAAAGGAAACATTCACAACTTGTTTGGAATGAAATGGAAACATTCACAACTTGTTTGGAATGAGAACATTCACAACTAGTTTGGAATGAAATGGAAACATTCACAACTTGTTTGGAATGAAATGGAAACATTCACAACTTGTTTGGAATGAAATGGAAACATTCACAACTTGTTTAGAATGAAATGGAAACATTCACAACTTGTTTGGAGTGAAATGAAAATGAAATGGAAACATTTACAACTTGTTTGGAATAAAAACATTCACAACTTTTTAGAATGGAAATGGAAACATTCACAACTTGTTTAGAATGAAATGGAAACATTCACAACTAGTTTTAAATGAATGAAACATTCACAACTTGTTTGGAATGGAAACATTCACAACTAGTTTGGAATGGAAACATTCACAACTTGTTTAGAATGAAATGGAAACATTCACAACTAGTTTGGAAATGGAAACATTCACAACTTGTTTAGAATGAAATGGAAACATTCACAACTAGTTTAATGAAATGGAAACATTCACAACTTGTTTGGAAATGAAATGGAAACATTCACAACTTGTTTGGAAAATGGAAACATTTTGAACTTGTATAGAATGAAATAGAAACAATCAGAAATTGTTTGATATTGAAACATTCACAACTTCATTAGAAAAAAATGAAACGGTTCATAACTTGTTTGGAATCAAAACATTCATAACTTGTTTACAATCTAATAGAAACCTTCACAACTTAATTGGAATAGAAAAATTCACAGCTTATTTTGAATGCAAACATTCACAACTAGTTCACAATAAAATGTTTGGAATGAAATGGAAACATTCACAACTTTTTGAAATGGAAAACATTCACAACTTGTTTATAATGGAATGGAAACACTCACAACTAGTTTGGAATTGAAACATACACAAGTTGTTAATAATGGAATGGAAACATTCATAACTTGTTTAGAATAAAATGGAAGGATTGGTAACCAGTTTGGAATAAAAACATTCAAAACTTGTTCAAAGTGAAATGGAAACATTCACAATTTCTTTAGAATGAAATGGAAACATTCACAACATGTTTAGGAAGAGATAGAAACATTCACAACATGTTTAGGAAGAGATAGAAACATTCACAACATGTTTAGGATGAGATAGAAACATTCACATCTTGTTTAGAATGGAAACATTTAGAACTTGATTAGAATAGGTGGAGACATTCACAACTTAGGTAGGATCAAAACATTCACAACTTCTTTGGAATGGAATGGGAACATTCATAACAAGTTTGGAATATAGACATTCACAATTTGTTTACAATATAATACAAAGACACAAAACTAGTTTGGAATAGAAACATTCAAAACTTCCTTTGAATGGAATCATTCACAAATTATTTAGAATGGAATGGAAATGTTAACAACTTGATAGGTATGGAAACATTCACAAGTTGTTTGAAGTGGAATAGAAACATTCATAACTTGTTTGGAATAAAAACATTCACAACTTTTTTGGAACTGAAACATTCAAAACTAGTTTAGAATGGAATAGAAACATTCGCAACTTGTTTGGATTGGAAACATTCACAACTTGCCTAGGATGGAATGCCAACATCCATAATTTGTTTGGAATAAAAACATTCACAACTTGCTTAGAATGGAGACATTCATAACTTATTTGGAATGGAATGGAAACAATCACAACTTGTTCGGAGTAGGAATATTCACAATTTGTTTAGAAAGAAATGGAAACATTCACAACTCGTTCGGAATAAAAACTTTCATAACTTGTTTGCAATGGAATGGAAACATTGACAAATTGTTTGGAATAAAAACATTCACAACTTGTTTAGAATGAAATGGAAACATTCACAACTAGTTCGAAATAAAAATATTCACAACTTCTTTTAGATGGAAACATTCACAATGTGTTTTTAACAAAATGGAAACATTCTCCATCTGTTTGGAATAGAAACATTCACAATTTGTTTAGATTGGAATGGAAGCATTCATAACTAGTTTGGAAAAGAAACATGCATAACTTGTTTACAATAGAAACATTCATAACTTGCTTAGTGATAGCCGAAGGGCTATTGCCTCTTTCAGAACATACTTCCTACCGAAAGTGTGATCGGGAAGCCTGGCATCATCCGAAAAAGGTGCTATCACTGACCTTGGAGGGAGCGAAGTCAAGAGCCTCGAACTTGGGACTTCGGCTAGTATGCCAGGGATTTTAAAGATGCTGCCGGCTCCCCCGGGGGGACCAGGTGGATCGCCATCAGATATGAAGAACTGACTATTGCAAGCAGAATAGGATCTCCCCGAAGGTGGAACCTCTGAACTACGGAACTCCCCGAAACCACGAGCATAGCTCCCGAGGAAGGGCATCTGTGTCAAAGACGACCTCGGCCAGAGGACCTCGGGAGTATGGCATGAGCATTTAAGGAGCCTCTGACATGTCACCCACAGGCGCTACATGCTGCCTCAAACGGCGATCTGACACGCCGACGCCGTCCAGGTCTTGTCACGACCTGTCTCCGACCAAGGCTCAAGGAGCCTGCAAACAGCTACTTGTCCCCTACGCCCGAAGGTACAGAAAAGATCTGACCGAACACGTGTCATGATCTGAACGGGCTGGACACTCCTATAAATACCAGGAAACAAACCCTGGCAAAGCATCGATCCTTGATCAGACCCCTCTCCCTGAGAAAACACAAACAGGCAAGGCCACTAAAACCTTAGTGCTTCCCCTTTACCTTCTCAGGACACTGACTTGGGCGTCGGAGGCTCCTCCCCGGAAACACACCCCGGGGACCTCCTAACCCTCTCTTCTGAGCTTTTCAGTCACACTCCCCTGGGAAATCTGGGCTCCAGGCATTCTCCCTTTCAGGAAGTCCTTCCAGAAGTCACAATGTCACTCAACGAAGATGCTGCTGGGCATCACTTAGAATGAAATAAAAACAATCACATTTTGTTTCTAATAGAAACATTCACAACTAGTTTGAAAAGGCAAGATTCGTAACTTGTTTAAATTAGAAACATTTATAGCCTGATTAGCATGAAAGGGAAACTTTTGCAACTTGTTTAAAATAGGAACATTAATGACTTGTTTGGAACGGCAGCATTCACAACTAGTGTAGAAAGAAATGGAAACAATCATAAGTTGTTTAGAATGGAAGAATTGACAACTTGTTTAAAATGAAAGAGAAACATTCACAAATTGTTTTGGAAGAAATGGAAACATTCAAAAGTTGTTTAGATTGGAATTAAAACACTCACAACTTGTTTAAAATGGAATAAAAACATTCATAGCTTGTTTAGAATGAATTGGTAATATTCCCAACTAGTTCGAAATAGAAACATCCATAATTTGTTTTGAATCAAAACATTCATAACTTGTTTAGAACAAAATGGAAACACTCATAACTTGTTTGGAATAGAAACATTCATAACCTGTTTAGAATGAAATGGAAACATGCATAACTTGTTTAGAATGGAATGGAAACATTCACAACATGTTCAGATTTGAAACGTGATGCCCGGTGACATCCTCGTTGTATGACATGTTGGCCTAAAAGAGAGACTTTTAGTATGAAGGTGCCTGAAACACTCAAAAGAACAAGGGTGAGGATATCCCAGGAGTATGTTTCCGGGGGAGAAGCCTCCGATGCCCAAGTCAGTGTTTGTGACAGTAGTAGTAGTAAGGAACAGAGAGTGGGAAAATCGTGAGAGTTCTGTGTCTTGTTCTTACCAAGATCCATCTTAAGTATTTATAGGAGGATGGAGGGAAGAAGCCGTTTGACACAGCCTGTTCAGATCATGACACATGTTCGGTCAGATTCGATCCGTACCCTCAGAGATAGGTATCTCCAACTGGCCATAGGTCATTCCGGCCAGAGGGCAAGGGCGTGTGCAAGGTCTCTCTGCCAGAGGCTCCTTAACCATTTTTGTCATATCTCTGTGAGACCCCTTTAGGTAGATATTTTCCTCGAGGGCCCAACAACTTTGGGAAACGTTCTCCTTCGCTGAGGATGGCAGATCAACTTTCCCAAGGTTGGCAGGTTTGCAGATCCGAGGGTGGTTAAAGACACATTTTCCCAAAGTTGGTCATGTTACCTTGCTGAGGGTGGTGTATGAGTGTTCCCCGAGGTCAGTGCTAGGCTTCACCGAGGGTGGCTTTTGGCTATCTTGTCAGGAGATCTCGGGGGCCATCGCCTTTTCGTTATTAGGTAGTGTTCCCTCTGAGGATAGTGAGGGCACCCTTTCTCTAAAGTTGGTCGTACATAGTCACCAAGGGTAGTGCTCTACAATCCAATTGGGAGTTCTTTAAGGGTAATACCCTTTGCCTATCATATGCCCCCCTTAAGAAGCCGAAGTTGTGTCTTCGGTGTTAAGCCTTTGCGAAAGTGATGCGAAAATCTTTATTGGAGGTGGCAGACGCCCAAGTCACCATAGCCGAATTCTGACCAAGGTTACCTTCTTCAGCATGGGCAACCTTTTTTGTTTAACATGCCGCTTTTGGCCAAAGCAGGGTCTTTGACCGAACTCTTGACATATCTAAAGCAGTGTCTTTGAACTGGGGTAAATATTCCCCTTCTAAGTTTTTAGTTACCTACCAGTGAATTGTCACATCTTCTCACCAGGTAGATGAGTCACTTCAGGCTAAGCTTGGATAGGTCTGCCAACTGCCAGAAGGCGTGCCCTTGTTTCTCATGTTAGGTGACATGTGTCATCAGGTGACAGGCAAATGTTCACGTCCATTACATCGGTTACGTCCTTTCGCCTGTGAAGGGTCATTATGGTGACACTTCACCTGCCTCTTTCGATCTAAATAAGCCCTTCTCCCTTCAAATTTTTCCACACTTCTCACTTTTCACTCTCTTTTGCTCTTTAATTTCCACTTGTCTTTCTCCTTCCTTGGTGGTGGTGCTAGCGACAGAGCAAATTTCAGCTAGTTTATGGTGATTTCTGAGGTCACTGTCTTTGTTCCGAACTAGGTGGGTCTCCTTCTGAAGTGCTTTTTTTTGTTTCAATTCTTTCCCCTTCTTCTTCCCGAGGTTAGGGTCTTCTTTCCAAACATGTCTTCTTACCATGTAGAAGCTCACCTTGTTCTTGACAGTTGGCTCTTACTTAACTCTCATTCGAGCTATGCCACTTCGGAGAAAATGAAGAAGTGGTTGGCTAAATTTTTTCTCCCTTCCTACTCCGTCACCAAGCTACCTAGTCCTAGCATGCCCAGCTATGCTCCTCATTCAGATGAGGTTACCATCTTTAGGGGTCAATCGAAGGCAGGACTTCAGTATCCCCCTCTAAAGACAGTTTGTGACTTTTGCCAATTCCATGGCATAGCCATGAACCAACTTCCCCCGAACTCCTACTCCTACTTTAACATTTGTTTTTGCATGTGTGGGGTCTTCGGCATAGAGCCCCAGTTTATCTTCTTTATGCAATACTACAAACTCCATACCGTTCTGAAGGGCGGGTTCTATTTTCTGCTCCCTTAGGGATCTGGGAGCAGGAAATATATGTTCACATTTAGAACAAAGGATAGTTGGCGGGGGTGGAAGAAGAAGTTCTTTTTTCTAAAAGTGGATTAGCGATGAAAGCACGTGCCGACCAAATGGGCTTCAGGGACTCTTGATATCGATGTAGTAGACCTGAGGAAGCTCTTAACCTTAGAGCTAGAGTCCCAATTTGAAGAATTTGATAGCCATATTCGGTCTGTCACGGATTGGGACCCCGAGGCCCCTCCGCGTTCTTTAAACCCCTTTCCCATCAGATGGAATTTCATGACCGAAGTGGTCGTTCGAGAACTTGGGGTAGTTAAGGAGCATGTTACTGATAAAGGTATGCCAAAGCCCTCGGTCAATGGGAAGAATGCATGGTTGGTGAAACTCGTTCAGGCCGAACTCACATACTCAGCACTTTAAGAGAGTAAGCTCCTTCCCAGATTTTGTCATCTATACCATTCTATACTTACACTGATGTTTTTCTATTTGCAGAGATGGGTAACAAGTTTGCTATTTTTTACAAAAGTCTCTTCCTTGGTCAGGCTGAGAAGGGGGAGCATCAAAAGAAAAAGGCAGCACCTAAGAGGAAGAAGGCGCCGGGTGGTCCCTCTTTGGCATCGAAGTTGAAAAAAGACAAGGAGGACTCCTTTCCACCTCTACACAAAAGGGAAGTGGAGGTGCTGGATCAAACTCCCATTTATGCCGACCAACGTTCGAAATCGGCCATTAGTTCTACCCTTTTGATTCCCAATGCGGTTGCCGAGGTGGTGTGGACTTCAGTCAGGGAGCTTTCAGTTGAAGAATTGAAAAAGTGCTGAAGAAGAAAGGGCAAAGGTATTCCTACTGAGGTCCTCAACGTCAGCGACTCAGAGGGAGATGACGCTGAACTTCCCCTAGGTTTGTCCTTTAGCCATTCCTCTATAAGTTTTGGAATTTTTGACATTTTAGACCATATAGACGAATGGCTAAGGGATAACATTCTGATGGAACTTTGACGTGACTTTGCAGGTTTGTAGCAAAGGCTACTCTTTGCTAAAAAGCGTTTCTTCTGAGTTCGGCCATCTCTCTATGCTCTCAACCATATCCAACTTTGTTCATAACCTGAGGTGGTTCCCTTCTTCATTGAACACCTATATTCTAACAGATGGCTATACAACCTCGACAAGGATAATGGCCTCTATGCCGAAGATGAGTGAAAGGGTGTCTCTCCCGTGGCCCTTCTAGGAGTGGTTAGGTAGCTCCATAGCACACTCGGAAGCTCTCCTGGGCATTTTCCCTTTTTTTTTTCAAGCTTTTTTTTTTAGACCATCTTTTATCATTCTGTTGGACACTTCAACTTGTCCATTGCTCTGAGGGTGGGCGACAAGGGCAAAGTGCAATTTTATCTCTAGGTCAGCAGCGAATTCTTGGAAACCCTTAACAGTAAACTGTAAACCATTATCAACTACCACCACCCTCGACACACCAAATGTCAGGACCATCCCTCAGTACTTGGCCCAAGCCAAGAATGCAAGAAAATGAAAAATAAAACATGAAGGACTTGATTAAAAATAAGAATAATGATGTATGTGTAAAACTGAGAACATTCAGGTCCTAATTGCACAAGAGAAATGACTATGAGGCTTATGGCAAGAAACTAAACTTAAGGGCCATGTTGTACTCTTAACTGAGTGGTAATTAAAAAACTAAGAGGCATTAATAAGCTAATTGCACAATGTAAACTAATGCAAGGTAAAATGGCGCATTAAGACAAATTAATGGGACATGTGGCACTTAACTGAAATTTGTATACTTCCACTTACAACCGAAATATTTTGTTTCGGGTAGACTAGACTCTTGCAAGTTTCGGTTGTTATTGGCAAAGGGAAGGTCAAGTCTTGACGGGTTTACGCCAAATCCATGAAAAAGTGTAGCTTGGAAGGAAAATCAAGGTCGGAATTAATGTTGTGAGCACTAGGCGACCTTAACCTTGAAGTTTCAAGCTTGGACTTGGGCATTCAAGTACAAACTGAGAGCTCAAGCTTTGGAATTTGAGGTAAGGTTCATGTTCTACTTGATTTCTTGGTATAATTCCATGTTCAAGTAGTTAATGGCAGCTAAATGATAGTTAATTATGCTATGTGATCTTAGTTTGCTAGATGGGCATATGGTTGAACTTTCGGGTTCATTATGGTTTGGCTAGCTAGTCAAGTTAATGGCAAGTGTTAGAATTCTTGGTAAGTTAGGCCAACTTGCTAGTGAATTTGGAGCTCTAGTGGTTTGGTGATTGAAATGGTGAAGCTTGGAGTGCAAGATTGCACATGGACACTTGCTAGTGGCTTCGGCCGAAAGATCAATGTGGTGTGTGGGTGTGTTGTGTGCATTGTTTGATGTGTTTGTGTGTGCTAACCCAATATAGATAGTGTTTATGTTTATATAGTGTCTCGGTTATCATGTGTATATATATATTGGTCTTGTGTTTTCTTTGTTTTCATGTCTTTCTTGCAGGTTAAGTTATGCTTATAGGAGGTTAAGCTTTCGGCTTAACTAAATAAACTCATTATGAGTTGTAATGAACCTTACTGAGTTGTAAAACTCATGCCCATATTGTTTGAATTTTCAAGAAAAGGAATTGAGCTTGAGTAGTGTACTTGATTTGCTTGCTTGTGTACTAAGTTAGTACATTTTGCTAGAGGTATGTGCCAAATCAAAACTTGGCTTGTTTAAGTACATATACAAGTCTTATGTTATGCAGAAACTTATGTGCTAAGTTTTGCAGGCTTGAGTAGACTGTGGGACTTGTCTAGGAGAGTGATGGATGTGTGGACTATGGCTTTGATAGTGGTGTTAACCTTCATGACCATGAACATGGTCATTGGGCTTGTACTTCAATGTGTGCTCCTGTATTGCACACTTAAGTTTCTTCTCGGGTGACATAGGTAGGATGGCCTATAATGCTTAAACTTGGCTAGTTTTGGACTTGTAGCATCCTTGGTAGGTTGCCAAGTAGGTGATACTTGTATGTGGCTATTTTGTGTACATATGTAGCCTCGGTTGAACTTGGTTTTGGATGTACATATGTTGGATGCTTATATGCCAAGTTATGTTAAGTTTATGTGATTATGGACAAGTTGTTATGTGATGAACCTCTTGTGTTCTTTACTTGGCCGAATGTACATGAGCATGAAAACCTTGTTTTCAAAGTTTGCAAAGATGTGGGCTTCTTGGTTGTCATGCATTGGAGTAGTACACTTGATGAGCACACATCCTAGACACTTAAAGAACTAAGTGTATGCCTTGCTTGTATTGCAAGTTTCTGAATACAGCCTTGCCTTGTGTTGCAAGTTAGTGGATGGGCCTTACCTTAAGCTGCAAGCAAAGTACATAGGACTTCTCATAAGCCTCCTGGGGCACCACCTAGGCTGTCAGCTTAAGAAAATAAGACTTAAAACTACCCGAAAGAAAGTTAGCCAAAATTAATTGTTCGCTTATAACACTTAAGAACACAAGTGTTTTAATAACTTTCTTAGTAGTATGGTGAGTGGCACTGAAAGCACACAGGTTGGGGCCTGTGTGGGGTGTGACACCAAATCTGCATATGATGTTCTTCCAGACAAATCCTTGTATGTCTTTCACCGATATTGTTGCTAAAGGCTCTACCTCGATCCACTTGGTGAAATAGTCTACTATGACTACATGAACTTCACTCCTCATGGAGCTGTTGGGAGATGTCCAATTAGGTTAATACCCTAAACAGTGAAGGGGCAAGGATAGTTTGCCGAAGTTATCACTTCTGAGGGTAGTCTCTGGATGGGAGCGTGTCTTTGGCACTTGTCACATTTCTAGACAAACTGCCTCGCATCCTTCGTCAAGGTAGGCCAGAAATATCCTTGGCAGAGTAGTACTCCGGCAAGGGCATCAGTTCCTATGTGTGAACCACAGGCCTCCTCATGGACTTCTTTAAGGACCGTCTCCACGTCTCTCCATTGACACACCTTTGCAATGGACTTGTGTACCCTTGTCGGTACAACTCTTCTCTAGTCAGTAAGTATCTTCCTGAGTGCTTTCGCACTTTAGCAGCTTCAAAAGGGTCTTCGAGGAGTTCTGAAGTTGTGAGGTACTTCTTGATAGGATCTTTCTACCTTTTGTCCGAGGTTGCTATACACATTACAGCTATTCTTGGTTGATACAGCACTTCGGTGGATTTCTTCGATTTGGCCAGAGTATCTGCCTCCATATTATCTCATCGCAATACATTTTCTACATGTACCATGTCAAACTCCTAGATGAGCTTTTTCATTAGGTCATGGTACTTTGCCAAGTTTGGGTCCTTTGTGATGTAGTCCCTTACCATCTATCAGACCACTAATTGAGAATTGCTGTATGCCTTCAGATTCCTCACACCCACTCTTTTTGCCAGCTACAAGCTTGCTATAAGGGCTTCATATTCGGCGACATTGTTGGTGACATTGAATCCAAATTTGATGGCCATTATGGCTTCCATACCTTCGAGCCCATGGAGCATTACTCCAACTGCTTGATGTTCAGAACCAAAGGCTCTCTCTCCGAGGTATCTTTGGTTTTTGGTACTTTGGCGATGAAGTCTGCCAATGCTTGGGCCTTTATTGCCCTTTTTGGCTCATAGGTGATGTCGTATTTACTGAGCTCAGTGCACCACTTTGATAATCTTCCTGAGTGGTCTACCTTTCTCATGACATCTCAAAGAGGTAGGTTACTTCAGACAATGATAAGCTATCCTTGGAAGTAAGTCCATAGCCTCATACTTGCTACCACTAGAGCATAGATGGCCTTTTGCAGGAGACGGTACCTAACTTTAGAACTATGCAAGGACTTGCTTACATATACTGACCACTGTTTTCCTCCCTCCTCCCCCACTAGTATAGAACTTATGTCCTTTTCAGTAATGGCAAGGTAAAGATGAGAGGTTCTCGTCCCAGCGGCTGCTGAAATGTCGGCAGACAGGCTAGGTAGCTCTTGAGTTTGTCCCAGGCCTTTTGCCAGTCTTCGTTCCAAGGTTGTTCCTCAGAACTGAGGTCACCTTCATTTTCTGCTGCTTTGGTGAGCACTTTGAAGAATGGTCAGCACCGGTCCTCGTACCTGGAGATGAACCTGATTAATGAATATCTTTGCATCCCCCTCCTTTGTGCCGAAGGTAACTGTTAGGTACTTCACGTCTGGGTAAATGTGCAAATTTCCTTGTGTCTGCCTTTTAAGGATGGCGTTGTACAAAGAAGGAACATCTATGACAATGAACCTCATCATTTTGGAGGCAAAGAGCTCTTTCTTTTCCTAAACCGAAGTTCTCCTTAGCATTAAGGGCAATCGATCCACCCGAGCACAGGGAGTTTGGAGGGACCTACGCCGAAGGTAAGGGAGGTAATGGGTTTAAGATCACCCTTGGAGATGCCCAAATTTGGCAACAAGTGGGAGAACAAAACGTCGGCACTGGAGGCATCATCGATGGGCACTCTTTTGACGTCGCAGCTCCTTATCCTTGCCATGATTAGGAGTAGATCGTCATGAGGGAACTTCACAGTAGACCTATCTTTCCGAACGTGCTTGTTCGTTGGGTTTCCAGACTCCATCATTGATATTTCTCAAAGTTTTAATTTCCTCTTGGCCAAGGGTCTCCCAGTGGTGATTGTTTGGATCACTCCAGCCGGACGTGGTGGATGCTTTCTGGAACCTCGGTTCCAATGTCGGTCAGAATTGTAGTCCTCATCTTCTCTTTTCCTTTCTTCTTCCGTTATTCCTTTCGGGGACGGCATCCACAGGTAGCGCCTAAGTTGCCCCTGCTTGATTAAAGATTCAACATACTTTGTCAGCTGGAAACAATCCTCGGTATCGTGCCCATGGTCCCTGTGGAACTGACAGAACCTCTTCATGTTCTTTTTGTTTTCCAAGGTCATGGCCTTCGGATGCTGAATAGCGGTTCCTTGTCTTTCCATAGCCATGAGTATGTCCATCCTTGTAGTGTTTAAGGGAGTGAAAGACATCGGTTTCTTCCCCCTTGGTTTTCGAGGTCTGCCCCTGCCCTCAGTTGGGTACCGAGGTTGGTGACTCTGACCCTTGGAGTGATTGTGATCAGACTTCGGCCCTCCCATCCTCAATTCTTCAGCCATCGTGTGCTGTTCTGCCCTTTAGTAGAATTCTCTGAGGGTGTCAGGGGGATCCTTGGAGAACTCGTAGAAGAGTTATGAATCTTTTCGAAGTCCCCTGATCATGGCGAGGATGCAGATTTCGGGGCAAAAATTAGGGACACTCAAGGCTTCTTAGTTGAACCTTTCGACATAGTCTCAAATGGTCTCCCTATTCTTTTGAGCTACGTCAAACATTTGAAAGGGCATCTTCACCGTTGGTCTACTTCTGATGAACTGCTAGGTAAATGCAGTGGGTAACTCCTAGAAACCCATTATGGTTCCGGGAACTAGGGAGTTATACCATGCAGTTGTTGGCCATAAAAGGGTGACTTCGAAGCACTTGCAAAGGGTGGCGTCATCAGCAACATGCAACACCATGCTACGCTTATGCTTCGTTAGGTGAGCTTAGGGGTCGCTGCACCCATCATACCTTTCCAAGTGTGGTACTCGGAAGTCACCTGGCATAGGTGCCTCTACTACTGTACAAATGAAGGATGACTCTTTTTCTGTGAAGGTCTCCAACAACCTTGACCAAACAGGCTTCCGGGAAATCTGCCCTTCTACCTTTTCCAACCTCACTAGGATCTTTTCCATGAGGGTGGTAGTGTTGTCTTTTACTCGTTGCCTAGTGATTGCCAGTAATGGAGAGCAATGTCTCCTTTTTGGAGACTAACTCCATCGGTATAAGGATTGGGATGTCCCATCGGGGGATGGACTTCGCTGGTGGGAAGTTTTGGGCCCCTTTGATGATGCTTCTTCAGCACGACGTCCTCTAGGGGGTATGTTCTCTGTTGAGGACTCATCATGGAAATCCCTACTTCTTGAACTTCGGTATGGTAACTTAGGACTTTTCTCCATGCGGATAGTTGAGGAAGAGGCCCTTACCCCTAGGGGTAGTTGAGACCATCTTCGGTCAAGCTATTGGGTCATCTCAGCCACAATAGAATGCTAAAAGTCTCATAGAAAGCTCATCATGACCATCAAAAGATGCTCGTCCATAGGCAATGAATTCTTTAATGTAAGTTGTTCAGTCGTTGTTTGAGTTCACGGTGCAGAAGGGGCCTTTGGGAGTCCCTTGTCCTCAGAACGTAAGGTCTCAACGATGGCAACCTGAGGATGAGTTCCCACAGACAGCACCAAATGATGCCCGATGGCATCCTCATTGTATGACATGTTGGCCTAGAGGAGAGACTTCCGGTATGAAGGTGCCCAAAACTCTCAGAATAATAAGGGTTAAGAGCTCCCCAGAGTGTGTTTCTGGGCGAGGAGCTTCTGACGCCTAAGTCAGTGTTTGTGAGAGTAGTAGTAGTAAGGAAGAGAGAATAGGAAAAGAGTGAGAGTTCTGTATCTTGTTCTTACCAAGGTCCTTCTTAAGTATTTATAGGAGGATGGAGAGAAGAGGCCGTTTGACACAGCCTATTCAGATCGTGACACGTGTTCAGTCAGATTTAACCCATACCTTCAAAGATAGGTATCTCCAGCTGGCCATAGGTCATTCCAGCCAGAGGGTAGGGGCATGTGAGAGGTCTCTCTATCAGAGGCTCCTTAACCATTTTTCTCTTATTTCTGTGAGACCCCTCCGAGCAGAGATTTTCCCCGATGGCTGTTGGGAAAGGCCCTTCGACAGTGTGGTTTAACTTCAGGAAATGTTCTCCTCCGCTGAGGTTGATGGATCAACTTTCCTGAGGTTGGTAGGTTTGTAGATCTGAGGATCATGAAAGACACCTTTTCCCGAAGTTGGTCATGTTATCTTGCCGAGGGTGGTGTATAAGTCTTCCCCGAGGTCGGGGCTAGGCTTCACAGAGGGTTGTTTCTGGCTATCTAGTCATGAGATCTCGAGGGCCATCACCCTCCGGTTACCAGGCAGTGTTCCCTCCGAGGATAGTGACAGCACCCGTTCTCTGAAGCTGGTTGCGCATACTCACCGAGGATAGTTCTCAACAAGCCAATTAGGAGTTCATTAATGGTAATAGCCCTTTGGCTATCAAAACGTTCACAACTTGTTTACAATGGAATGGAGACATCCATGGCATGCTTCCAATAGAAACATTCTAAACCTGTTTAGAATATAGTCGAAACATTCACAATAGTTTTGGAATACAAACATTCACAACTTGTTTAGAATGGAATGTAACCATTGACAACTTGTTTGGAATAGTAACATTCACAAGTTGTTAAGATTGAAATGGAAACAATCACAACATGTTTAGAATGGAATAAGAACATTCATAACTTGTTTAGAATTGAAAGATTCACAACTTATTTTCAATGGAATAGAAAAATTCCCAACTTGCTTGGGACAGAAACATTCAAAACTTATTTGCAAGGGAATGGAAACATTTACAACTTGTTTAGAAAGAAGTGGAAACATCCAAAATTTATTTGGAATAGAAACATTTACAACTTCTTTAGAATGAAATGGAAACATTCACAACTAGTTTAGAATGGGAACATTCACATCTTGTCTAAAATGGAAACATTAACAACTTGTTAGGAATGGAAACATTCAAAACTTGTTTGGAATGAAAACATTCACACCTTATTTAGAATGAATTAGAAACATTTATAACTTGTTTGGAGCAGAAAAATTCACAACTTGTTCAGAATGAAATGGAAACATTTATAACATGTTTGCAATAAAAAAATTCATAACTTGACTACCCCGGAGTGGGTAAAAAGCATATGTAGAGACTAATATGAGATATGTAGTCTACATATTGGTACGAGTTGGAGAACTTGTGTACTAGACCGACCCACCATGAGAATGTTACATGGATCGTTATATGAGTGTCATAAGTGATTCTCATAGTGATCATGGTATATGTAGTCCTTTGACCTAAGGTTATCAAAATTCCCTACATGTGAGTCACATGCTTTGATACTTCACTTCGTTACTCATAACTGAGTGAACTTGAAGGAGGTCATTGGGTATGTCACATATCATGTAGAGGGTTTTGTATAATCAAGATGGGATTTGTCCCTCCTATGTAACAGGAGTGATATCTTCGGGCCCCTTGATAAAGTGAAACTTAGAAAATGCATGGCCATGCCGGATGACTTGATATACGATATCAATGTCATCAGTTTAAGTTCGTCTACTTGGTAATCTAGAATCCAAATATTGGGCTATACGAGAGTGACACATTCCATGTCTTATGCTTATTCTTGATATCTTGGACAAAGGGACAATAGAATATACGGATAATGATTATAAAGGTTTAGTCAAATCACCGACAATCTTGTCACTTGGTAGCAATGATGTGTTGCTAGACACCGTTCATTGCTTATGATCATAAATGTGATTTATGATCATTGCCAACGTGGTAAGAGCCTATTGGGTCACACACATGAAGCCTATTTGCATTATTTTAATGAATGGGCTAATTTAGTTGGGTTATGGTTTCATGATATTTTTGTAGTAATAATTGGGCCAAAAGTTAATCCATTATTAAGCCCAAAATTAAACCTAATTGGATTGGGGTTTTGAAACCCATTAGGCTTGGAAGTTGAGTCTCAGTATAAATACATCATATAGTGAGAAATTCACAGCTTTTGCCCTAGCCTCCCAAAAAAGGATGAAATTAGAAAAGTTCTGAAAACTAGCCACACTTTTCTTTTGCCATTTCTTGTAGGATGCAAGTTAGCACTGTGAGCGCAAGAGAAATGCATCTGCTAGGACGTGGTAGAGGTGTGGTGATCCCAAAAGGCTCGTGTGGATACTATAGAGAGCTTGAACACATCAACTGTTCAAGTTTTGTGATTTGACTCAATAGTTGGGTGAAAGATCTCAACCAAATTTAGTATGAAAATTTTTGAA
This sequence comes from Aquilaria sinensis, assembly GCA_005392925.1. NCBI lineage: Eukaryota > Viridiplantae > Streptophyta > Magnoliopsida > Malvales > Thymelaeaceae > Aquilaria > Aquilaria sinensis. Next base: position 20,714 of record SMDT01001577.1, on the reverse strand, counting down.
CACCTGGTTTACCCCATTTCACTTCGACTCTGGATGTATCAATTTTATTTCACTATGCTTGCTTGGCTTCTGAAACCCTATAACATTGGCATCATTATGGCTAATATGCATGGTCCTATATGAATGTTTTTCTTGTAGGTTACAACTTTTACTGGGAACCTTTGGTTCTCAGACCCTTTATATGTTTTGTGTGTTGATACTAGTCTAGCTAGGGCTAATAACCAATAGGAGGACTGGTTATCAGTATTTTGATACCAGGTGTGCATGACTTACTTTCTATAGTCTATTTTTGTTATTGTTCTTTCTTGCAGGTTCTTATTTACTCGAAATACTAACTTATTGGCCTTTTTTTATATAGAGGCAAGGAGCAGGGGATACCTGGGCACTATAGTTGTCTTATTTTGGCAATGTAGCTCAAGTGGGATTAGATCTCAAGATTCTCAGTGTAGCATGTGTATATCACTTTTTTGGATGATGTATATATGTATATAGAACTTATGCCTCTCGTAAATGCTATGGAACTATTGGTTATGTTCCATAGTAGCACATATGGATTCATAGTTCAAAATAGTATGTTTTATATGATTGCATATTTTGAAATGCTAGCCACCTGCACCAAGTATATATTATTTTTATGGTGATTAACCTAAAACCATAGTAAGGCATAGTATAAAACTATAATGCATTAAGGATTTAGCCAATTAACAAGCCCACTAAACTACAATTTACGTAGGCCTAGCACCAAATTAGTGTAAGGTTCTTGGGGTCCTATATTACTTAGATGGGATTACGGTTAAAGGCATGTGACATGTTTAGAATGGAAAAAAATCACAGCATGTTTAGAATGGAATGGAAACATTCACAGGATGCTTAGAATGGAATGGAAACATTCATAACTTGTCTAGAATAGAAACATTCACAAACTTGTTTCGATTGAAATGGAAATATTCACAAGTTTTGAATAGAAACATTCACAACTTGTTTAGAATAAAATTGCAGGATTGATAGCTAGTTTCGAATAGAAACATCCATAACCTATTTGGAATGGAAACCTTCACAATGTATCTAGAATAGATTGGAAACATTCACAACTTATTTGGAAAAGAAACATTCACAACCTGTACGAAATCAAAACATTCACAACATGTTTAGAATCAATTGGAAACAGTCAAAACTTGTTTGAAATAGAAACATTTACAACTAGTTTTGAATAGAAATGTTAAGAACTTGTTTGGAATGGAAATGTTCACAACTTGTTTAGAATAAAGTGGAAACATTCACAACTTCTTCAGAATAGAAACATTCACAACTTGTTTAGAGTGCAAGGGAAATATTCACAACTTGTTTAAAAAGAAAACATTCATAACTTGTTTAGAATGAAATGGAAACATTCACAACTTGTTTGGAATGAAATGGAAACATTCACAACTTGTTCGAAATGAAATGGAAACATTCACAACTTGTTTGGAATGAAATGGAAACATTCACAACTTGTTTGGAATGAAATGGAAACATTCACAACTTGTTTGGAATGAAAACATTCACAACTTGTTTGGAATGGAAACATTCACAACTTGTTTGGAATGAAATGGAAACATTCACAACTTGTTTGGAATGAAATGGAAACATTCACAACTTGTTTGGAAATGGAAACATTCACAACTTGTTTGAATGAAATGGAAACATTCACAACTTGTTTAGAATGAAATGGAAACATTCACAACTTGTTTGGAATGAAATGGAAACATTCACAACTTGTTTGGAATACAATGGAAACATTCACAACTTGTTTGGAATGAAATGGAAACATTCACAACTAGTTTGGAATGAAATGGAAACATTCACAACTTGTTTGGAATGAAATGGAAACATTCACAACTTGTTTGGAATGAAATGGAAACATTCACAACTTGTTTAGAATGAAATGGAAACATTCACAACTTGTTTAGAATGAAAATGAAAACATTCACAACTTGTTTGGAATAGGAAACATTCACAACTTGTTTAGAATGAAATGGAAACATTCACAACTATTTTGGAATGAAAAACATTCACAACTTTTTTGGAATGAAATGGAAACATTCACAACTTGTTTGGAATGAAATGGAAACATTCACAACTTGTTTAGAATGGAATATTCAAACATTCACAACTTGTTTGGAATGAAAAAGGAAACATTCACAACTTGTTTGGAATGAAATGGAAACATTCACAACTTGTTTGGAATGAAATGGAAACATTCACAACTTGTTTGGAATGAAATGGAAACATTCACAACTTGTTTGGAATGAAATGGAAACATTCACAACTAGTTTAGAATGAAATGAAAACATTCACAACTTGTTTGGAGTGAATGGAAACATTCACAACTTGTTTGGAATGAAATGGAAACATTCACAACTTGTTTGGAATGGAAACATTCACAACTTGTTTAGAATGAAATGGAAACATTCACAACTTGTTTGGAATGAAATAGAAACATTCACAACTTGTTTGGAATGGAAACGTTCACAACTTTTTTTAGAATGAAATGGAAACATTCACAACTTGTTTGGAATGAAAACATTCAAACATTCACAACTTGTTTACAATGAAATGGAAACATTCACAACTTGTTTAATGAAATGGAAACATTCACAACTTGTTTACAATGAAATAGAAACATTCACAACTAGTTTGGAATGAAACATTTCACAACTTGTTTCAAATGGAAACAACATCACAACTTGTTTGGAATGAAATGGAAACATTCACAACTTGTTTGGAATGAAATGGAAACATTCACAACTTGTTTGGAATAAAATGGAAACATTCACAACTTGTTTGGAATGAAATGGAAACATTCACAACTTGTTTGGAATGAAATGGAAACATTCACAACTTGTTTGGAATGAAATGGAAACATTCACAACTTATTTGGAATGAAATGAAACATTCACAACTTGTTTGGAATGAAATAGAAACATTCACAACTAGTTTGGAATGAAATGGAAACATTCACAACTTGTTTGGAATGGAAAGGAAACATTCACAACTTGTTTGGAATGAAATGGAAACATTCACAACTTGTTTGGAATGAAATGGAAACATTCACAACTTGTTTGGAATGAAATGGAAACATTCACAACTTGTTTGGAATGAAATGGAAACATTCACAACTTGTTTTGGAATGGAATGGAAACATTCACAACTAGTTTGGAATGAAATGGAAACATTCACAACTTGTTTGGAATGAAATGGAAACATTCACAACTTGTTTGGAATGAAATGGAAACATTCACAACTTGTTTGCAATGAAATGGAAACATTCACAACTTGTTTTGAATGAAATGGAAACATTCACAACTTGTTTGGAATGAAATGAAACATTCACAACTTGTTTGGAATGAAATGGAAACATTCACAACTAGTTTGGAATGAAATGGAAACATTCACAACTTGTTTGGAATGAAATGGAAACATTCACAACTTGTTTGGAATGAAATGGAAACATTCACAACTTGTTTGGAATGAAATGGAAACATTCACAACTTGTTTAGAATGAAATGGAAACATTCACAACTAGTTTGGAATGAATGAAAACATTCACAACTAGTTTGGAATGAAATGAAACATTCACAACTTGTTTGGAATGAAATGGAAACATTCACAACTTGTTTGAAAATGGAAACATTCACAACTAGTTTGTATTAGAAACATTAAACATGTTTGAATGAAATGGAAACATTCACAACTTGTTTAAAGTGGAAATGGAAACATTCACAACTTATTTCGAATGAAAAACATTCACAACAAGTTTGGAATGAAATGGAAACATTCACAACTTGTTTGGAAATGAAACATCCAACTAATGGAAACATTCACAACTTGTTTGGAATGAAATGGAAACATTCACAACTTGTTTAGAATGAAATGGAAACATTCACAACTTGTTTGAATGAAATGGAAACATTCACAACTTGTTTGGAATGAAATGAAAACATTCACAACTATATTTAGAATGAAATGGAAACATTCACAACTTGTTTGGAATGAAAAACATTCATTAACTTGTTTGGAATGAAATGGAAACATTCACAACTTGTTTCGAATGAAATGGAAACATTCACAACTTGTTTGCAATGAATGGAAACATTCACAACCATTTTGAATGAAATGGAAACATTCACAACTTGTTTGGAATGAAATGGAAACATTCACAACTTGTTTGGAATGAAATGGAAACATTCACAACTTGTTTGGAATGAAATGGAAACATTCACAACTTGTTTGGAATGAAATGGAAACATTCACAACTTGTTTAGAATGAAATGGAAACATTCACAACTTGTTTGGAATGAAATGAAACATTCACAACTTGTTTGGAATGAAATGGAAACATTCACAACTTGTTTGGAATGAAATGGAAACATTCACAACTTGTTTGGAATGAAATGGAAACATTCACAACTTGTTTGGAATGAAATGGAAACATTCACAACTAGTTTGGAATGAAATGGAAACATTCACAACTTGTTTGGAATGAAATGGAAACATTCACAACTTGTTTGGAATGAAATGGAAACATTCACAACTTGTTTGGAATGAAATGGAAACATTCACAACTAGTTTGGAATGGAATGGAAACATTCACAACTAGTTTGGAATGAAATGGAAACATTCACAACTTGTTTGGAATGAAATGGAAACATTCATAACTTGTTTGGAATGAAATGGAAACATTCACAACTAGTTTGGAATGAAATGGAAACATTCACAACTTGTTTGGAATGAAATGGAAACATTCACAACTTGTTTGGAATGAAATGGAAACATTCACAACTTGTTTGGAATGAAATGGAAACATTCACAACTAGTTTGGAATGAAATGGAAACATTCACAACTTGTTTGGAATGAAATGGAAACATTCACAACTTTTTTGGAATGAAATGGAAACATTCACAACTTGTTTGGAATGAAATTTTAAACTTATTCACAACTGTTTGTGGAAACATTGACAACTTGTTTGGAATGGAAACATTCACAACTTGTTTAGAATGAAATGGAAACATTCACAACTTGTTTAGAATGAAATGGAATTTCACAACTTGTTTAGAATGAAATGGAAACATTCACAACTAAATGTTTGGAATGAAATGGAAACATTCACAACTTGTTTGGAATGAAATGGAAACATTCACAACTTGTTTGGAATGGAATGGAAACATTCACAACTTGTTTGGAATGGAATGGAAACATTCACAACTTGTTTGGAATGAAATGAAACATTCACAACTTGTTTGGAATGAAATGGAAACATTCACAACTTGTTTGGAATGAAATGGAAACATTCACAACTTGTTTGGAATGAAATGGAAACATTCACAACTTGTTTAGAATGAAATGGAAACATTCACAACTTGTTTGGAATGAAATGGAAACATTCACAACTTGTTTGGAATGAAATGGAAACATTCACAACTAGTTTGGAATGAAATGGAAACATTCACAACTTGTTTGGAATGAAATGGAAACAATCACAACTTGTTTGGAATGAAATGGAAACATTCACAACTTGTTTGGAATGAAATGGAAACATTCACAACTTGTTTGGAATGAAATGGAAACATTCACAACTTGTTTGGAATGAAATGGAAACATTCACAACTTGTTTGGAATGAAATGGAAACATTCACAACTTGTTTGGAATGAAATTGAAAACATTCACAACTTGTTTGGAATGAAATGGAAACATTCACAACTTGTTTGGAATGAAATGGAAACATTCACAACTTGTTTGGAATGAAATGGAAACATTCACAACTTGTTTGGAAATGGAAACATTCACAACTAGTTTGGAATGAATGGAAACATTCACAACTTGTTTAGAATGGAAACATTCACAACTTGTTTGAATGAAATGGAAACATTCACAACATGTTCAAACTTGTTTGGAATTGAAATGGAAACATTCACAACTTGTTTGGAATGAAAAGGAAACATTCACAACTTGTTTGGAATGAAATGGAAACATTCACAACTTGTTTGGAATGAAATGGAAACATTCACAACTTGTTTGGAATGAAATGGAAACATTCACAACTTGTTTGGAATGAAATAAAACATTCACAACTTGTTTGGAATGGAAACTTTCAACAACTTGTTTTTTGTTTGGAATGGAATGGAAACATTCACAACTAGTTTGGAATGAAATGGAAACATTCACAACTAGTTTGGAATGAAATAAACATTCACAACTTGTTTGGAATGAAAACATTCACAACATGTTTCAAATAAATGGAAACATTCACAACTTGTTTGGAATGAAATGGAAACATTCACAACTTATTTAGCAATGAATGGAAACTTTCACAACTTGTTTGGAATGAAATGGAAACATTCATAACTTGTTTAGAATGAAATGGAAACATTCATTCACAACTTTGTTTGGAATGAAATGGAAACATTCACAACTTGTTTAGAAATGGAAATATTTACAACTTGTTTAGAATGGAGTGGAAACATTAACAACCCATTTTAAAAATGAATGGAAACATTCACAACTAGTTTAGAATGAAAAACATTCACAACTTGTTTGGAATGGAAACATTCACAACTGGTTTGGAAACAAATGGAAACATTCACAACTTGTTTGGAATGGAAACATTCACAACTTGTTTAGAATGAAATGGAAACATTCACAACTTGTTTGGAATGAAATGGAAACATTCACAACCAAGTTTTGGAATGAAATAGAAACATTCACAACTAGTTTTGAAATGAAATGGAAACATTCACAACTAGTTTGGAATGAAAATTTTCACAACTTGTTTAGAATGGAAAGATTCATTACTTTATTTGAATGGAAACAAATCTCAACTAGTTTAGAATGAAATGGACATGTTGACAACTTGTTTAGAATAAAATGGGAACATTCACAACTGTTCTGAATAAAAAAAGGTACAACTTCGTTGGAATGAAATGGAAACATTAACAACTTGTTTGGAATGGAAACATTTACAACGTTTTTAGAACATAAACGTGTGCAACTTGTGTAGAATGAAATGGAAATACTTATAAATTGTTTGCAATAGAAACATTCACAACTTGTTTAGAACGAAATGGAAACATTAACAACTAGTTTCCAATGAAATCGAAACATTCACAACTTGTATGGCTTAAAAATATGTGCAACTTGTTTGGAATGGAATGGAAGGAACTACAACATGTTTGGAAAAGAAACATTCACAACATGTTTGGAATGCAAACATTCACAACTTGTTTAGAATTGAATCAAAACATTCATTACTTGTTTGCAATAAAAACACTCACAACTTGTTTACAATAAAATGGAAACATTCACAACTTGTTTAGAATTGAATCAAAACATTCATTACTTGTTCACAATAAAAACACTCATAACTTGTTTACAATAAAATGGAAACATTCACAACTAGTTATCATAACCTGTTTGGCATGGAAGCACTCACAAGTTGTTTAGAATGGAATAGAAATGTTCATAACTTGTTTGGAATAAAATAAAAACATTCACATCTTGTTTGGAATAGAATTGAAACAATTACAACTTGTTTTGAATAAAAACGCCCACAACTTATTTTGAATGAAATGAAAACATTCAGAACTAGTTTGTGATATAAACATTTAGAACTTTTTTAAAATGAAATGGAAACATCACAACTTGTTTGGAGTTGATGGATTCACAACTTGTTTGGCATGGAAACATTCCCAACTTGTTTAGAATGGAATGGAAATGTTCACAACTTATTCATAATGGAATTGAAACATCACAACTGGTTTGGAATGGAAACATTTTCAACTTGTTTAGAATGGAATGAAAATAATAAAAACTTTTGTGGAATAGAAACATTCACAACTTATTTAGAATGAAATTGAAACATTGACAACTAGTTTGTAATATAAACATTCATAACTTATTAAGAATGATATGGAAACATTCACAACTAATTTGGAATAAAAACATTACAACTTATTTATAATGGAATTGAAACGTTCTAATGCGAATAATTTATGTGCCCTTATGACATTTTAGGAGTTCCTGAAGCCACTGAGGATAATAAGCTCAAATTGGCCCTTTTAAGCATATTTTAGAGCTTTCATGTCCAATTCCAAGAAAAGTAGGCATTGTACATGTTATCTACCATCCAAGTGACTTCATGCATCAAGTTCCAGCCTTTCCATGGAAGGAAAACAACCCATGTCTCTAGGAAAGGTAGTGACAGCAGTAGAAGCATCAAAGTGCACCTACAAGCCCTAATGGTGTAAGTTCAAGATCAAGAGATCAATCACCATTTAAAAGGAGATATTTCAAGTTAATATAACTTTCTTAAGTTATTTCCTAGCTATCCAAGCCAAGAAGAAGTAGCATACTCAGAGGGAGGACAAATCCCACATCTTTGTTTATGTAAGGTTTTGGGAGCCAAACAAGCGCAGTGGAATTTAAACAAAACCCTCCAAGATCCAAGTGAATGGGGTAAACTGGGTGTTCAAAAAATTTTCATACCTAATTTTGGTTGAGTTCTCTTACCCAGCTATAGAGTTGAATCACAAAACCTTAACAGTTGACATGTTCAAGCTCTCTACGGTATCCACATGAGCCTCTTGGGATCACCATGCTTCCACCAAGTCCCGGAAGATGCGTTTCTCTTGCATTTGTAGTGCCAGCTTGCATCCTCCAAGGAATTGCAAGAGAAGGGTGTAGCTGCGTCACGCCACAAACTGCCCCTGGCCCACCTGGGCCCGATTATCAGAGTAATGCAGCGGAAGTTACTTAAATGGAAGGGCTTAATTAAATATTATGAGCACCTATGGCGTGACTCCAGGATCTATTCTGGTACTAGCTTGTTACTTAAATACTTTCAATGTGTTGTCAGGGTGCTCTTCAGGAACGAGCTAATACCTATGTGGAATTCTAGTGTTTCATTTATGACCTTTACCACTTAGCCAGTTACACACACAAGTCTTTAGATGCCATCTCAACAACTAGGCAACAATATCCATGCATATCCAGATTCACTAGAAATCTTTCCTTAGATGCACATACTCAACTAATTACACTTGTAATACAAGTAAAGCATACACTTAATCCATTAAGTGCATAGGATGTGTGTCCATCAAGTGTACTAATCCAATGCATGGCAACCAAGAAGCCCATCTCATTTCAAGTTTGAAAACACATTTATATGTCCATGAGCATTAGCCAAGTCTAGTACACATAACATGAATATCCATCATGGCATTCCATCTGCATAAAACCATGCAAACATGGCATATAATCATCCAAAGCTAATCACGATCATAATGGCAACAATAAAGCATCACCTACTTGGAAAAGAAAATGTACCAAGGATGCTATATGTCTCTAATTAGCCAGGTTCAGGTTTTACAGACCACGCTCTCATACTACCCAAACCTCGACTCATAATAACCTGGAACACATTCCAGCTTAATAGACCTTGTTCCCACAACTTCTAAACTCCATAAGCCTGCACAAGGAAGTCCAAACCATTAGCTTGATTCACAAGCAATCTATACCACATAAGTCACTTAGAGTCAAATGAATATAATGAGCAATACCAAACACATACCCAACCCTTTAGCAATTTAAAATGAGTACTCCAGTACTCCTAGCTTGACCCTTCAAGCAATCCATTACCTACAAAATATATATCAGGGCGGGTGAGTTATAAAACTCAGTAAGAATCCCGACGGCATCCAATGCCTAGTGAGGTAATTAACTCATGACTTTCAAAGTCATCATATGGCTTCCAAAGCCTAAACTTGTGCCAAGAATGTAATGGCAATTAATCCATGTTCCTGCCAAGGAAAACACTAAAACAAAGAAAACACAAGATATAGCACAATAACAATAACAATAATAATATGGGTCAGCATGCACAAACAATTTCAGAGAAGCACGCAACTCAACACACACAACACTGTCCTCATAACATCATGTTCCATGTCATCGTGGGCATCGCAAGCATTAGCATAAACCATACCACTAATCCCGGCATGCCATTTATTTTTATAACCTACTGAGCGCTCCTTAGCTTGGGAATTGAGTTGGCCAAACTCAATTCCTAGCCCTAAATGCTTGCTAATTACTCATGAGTAAACCATAACCATAGTTGCCAAAGCAACACTACTTCGCCCACTATGCACTTATGTGCCCAATTATTCAGAACCACAGTTGCCAAAGCAACGATACCTCATCCATTATGCACTTATGTGCCCAATTATCCAACTAAGAAAGTATCATGAGTCCTCACAAAAAGTAACAACCACATAGCCCTGACATGCACACCTATGGTCACTTGGTTCTTTGACCATCACATAGGGGCACTAATACTCACAATGAAAGGTCATGGAAAATATACCATGGAAAAAGTGAGTATAGGTATCCTTACCACCATTTGTGTAACCTTTTGCTCATTGTCCTTGCCTTTCTTTGCTCTGTTGTTGTTGGAACTTATCTTTTCCTTAATGGACTTATAAGCCCAAAACATCTAGCAAGTTAATAATTTGCTTTCCATTAAACAAGAGAACTATAATTTACCAAGCATACTTGGTTTAACTTACTCAACCTCTGCTTAAGGAGGTAAGGCCCAATTCTGCCTTTTCTGTGAACTGAGACCCATTATCTGTGAACTAAGGCCTACATTGGCCTTTTCCTCGAATCCAAGCCCAACTTACTCTTTTCTGGAAATTTAGGCCCAACTTGGCCTTTTCTGGAAGTTTAGGCCCACTAAGCCTTTTCTGGAATTCAGGCCCACTTAACCTTTTCAAGATTTTCTAGAACTTAGGCCCACTTGGCTTTTTATTCTCTCCTAGGCCCATTTGGCCTTTTATTTTCTCAGGCCCGCTTAGCCTTTTATTTTCTCAGGCCCATTTGGCATTTTATTTCTTTTATGGACTTGGCCCAACTTCTCTGTCCAAGTCTAACATAATGAAGCCCATTTAGGCAATTTAGCCCATTTTTCCAATTTCACCAATATGGCCCAAAATAGCCCATTTAGGAGTTTCTGGACCATTTACCACCAACAACACTTGGTTTTCAAATTTATCTCCTGGCCGAATTTGTCCTATTATTTCCTTCTTTTGTTCAATTTAGTCCCATAAGTTTTCTAAGGACCATTCATGCCAAGAATACTTGGCTAACTCCAATATTCACAAAAGTGGTGTCATGGCCGAATTCATCATCATTCTTTCTTTACCATTTTGACCACACATTTTACTAGGAACACCTAGATACCATGAACACATGGTTTACGCACATATTCACAAAAGTACATCACGGCCGAATATATTCCTCCTTTTCTTTCTTTATTATTTTTGCTCCAAATGTCCTCTAGTAAGTCAAAGATGTCATGAACACATGGCTAACATGCCAACACACCAAAATCATATCATGGCCGAATTCTTCATGGATTGTTTTGCTTGCAAAACTTCTTGTTTTTCCTTCCATCTTTTGACTATTGCCTTACGTGTTCTTAAGGACTTCTTCACTACCAAGAACACTTGGAAAAATGCACATATATGCCAAGATTCACACTTGGCCGAATCTTCACCCTTGCATTTCTTGGAGTTCTCCTCAATTTCTTTGCTTCTCATGGCTTAAAATCGCCATGCATGTTCATGAGCTCTTGAGTTGAGCTCAAGAACACTAAAAATCCTCCATGGCCAAATCTTCAAGAGTTTTTCTAGCAAAAAATCCAACATGGCCGAGACATTAGTGAGCAATATCTAGCTCAAAAACACATAAAATCACCAAGAAAACTTGGTTCACTTAAAACCTTTCTTTGGCCGAATTTGGATCTTGTTCTTCCTTGAAGTTTTCCTTGATTTTCTTGCTCCTCATGGCTTAAACATGCCATGTGTGTTCATGAGCTCTTGAGTTGAGCTCAAGAACACCATCATCTCTTCATGGCCGAATCTTCAACTCCATCTTTCTTGATGTTCTTCTTCTTTTTCTTGCTTCTCATGGCTTATAAATGCCATGCATGTGAGGAGGTCTTGAGTTAAGCTCAAGAACACCAAGAAACTTATATGGCCGAAACTTCCAAGAGTGTTTTCTTGAACATCTTGCTTGATTCATGCTCTAGATGGGTTTAGAAGCTTGAATCACTTTGAAAACGTGTTTGCATGTGTGAGAATATGTATTTTTAGCTAAGGCCGAGAGGTACATGAAGAAAAAGAAGACGAGAGCTTGGAGAGAAACCATGGCCGAAAGTACGAAATTCTAGAGAGAACGGAGAGCATTCTTGGCTAGAGAGAGAGTGAGAGATGTGGAATGGGATTGGAATGGCTGGTTATGCTTTAAATGTAGGACAAATATAATCTTGGAATGGATTCGAAATGTAGTCCAAATGCCTTTAATTTCATGTCATGGCCGGCAAACAATTCAAAAAGGGGGAAAGATAGTCAAAATGTCAATTAAAATAATCCTTAAGACAAAAGAAAGTGGAGTCCCATCAAACAAATGGTAGTGGAGTTGGTACTAGACAATAACCAATGCAAAGTAGGGTCAAGCATGGGTCAAAAATGATGGGCAATTTAAATAATGTGAGTGGAGGCCAATTTTTTTATTGAATTAATGGGGAAGGCTGGCCATGGATATTTTTCCATTAAAAAATGGGCCAAATCCCTCATTTGGTCCTCCATCTTCTCAATTTATGCAATTGAGTCCTTCAACTTTAAATTTCACCATTTTTATCACCAATTCTCTTGGCCTTAGCCAAGTTTAATTTCTAGAGTGTCCAACACTCATTTATGCCCATTCTATAATTAATTTAAGGTCTTGCGAGCTTACTGAGCTCAATTCCCAATTAGGAAAAAAAATTTCCATGTCTCCTCAATTTAATTGCTAAGTTTCCAAATTAGGAAACTTTTTATGCCACTAATCCACTTAACCCGGGACTTAGTCATTTAGCCCTTTTCGGGTGTAACAAGCTGTCTGTTTTTAGGAGGCTAGGGCAAGGCTATGAATTTCTCACTAAAAGTTGTATTTATATTGAGACTCAACTTCTAGGCCTAATGGGTTTCAAAGCCCTAATCCAATTAGGCTTTAATTTCAGGCTTAATAATGGCTTAACTTTTGGGCCAATTATTAACAAAAAATTATCACGAAACCATAAGCTAAATAATTAGCCCATGCGCTCTAATAATCCAAACAACTGTATGTGTGCACCCAATAGGCTTTTACCACGGTGGCAAAGATTATAAATCACATTTATGGTCATAAGCAATGAACGGTGTCTAGCAACACATCATTGCTGCCCAAGTGACAAGATTGTTGGTGATTCGACTAAACCTTTATGATCATTACCCATATATGCCATTGTCCCTTTGTCCAAGATATCAAGACTAGGCACGCGACATGGAATGTGTCACTCTCGTACAGCCCAATATTTGGTTTCTTGATTACCGAGTAGACTAATTTAAATTGATGACATTGATATTGTATATCAACTCATCCAAGCATGGCTATGCATTTTCTAAGTCTTACTCTATCAACGGGCCCATAGATATCATTCTCATTACATAGGAGGGACAAATCCCATCTTGATCATACAAATATCTCCTCATGATATGTGACATACCCAATGACCTCATTCAAGTTCACTTAGTTCTGAGCAACAAAGGGAAGTATCAAAGTATGTGACTCACATATAAGGAACCTTGATGACCTTAGGTCAAAGGACTACACATACCATGATCACTATGAGAATCATTTATGACACTCATATAACGATCCGTGTAGCGTTCTCATGGTGGGTCGGTCCAGTAACAAGTTCTCTAACTTGTACTCATATGTAGACTACATATCATATATTAGTCTTCATATATGCTAGTCGTTATGTATTATTGTAACCCACTCCATAATAATACTAGACCAGTGACATGTGAGAATATCATTATTCTAGGGTTACAATTATGTTTATTACGTTATGCAGAAACAAAACAACAAACATAGTTGGTGGATTAATGACTTAATAAAATATCATGGCTCAATATACAAAAATACAATCATCTCATGATTAGCTTTTGGGCACAACACTAACAGTTTCATCATGCTCAAGTGAAGCCTAGAAGGAGTCCGATTTGTGTCAATCCATATCCATGGTACCAAGGATGTATCTTAAGCCTTATTCCAAATTTTTTTGATCATATATTATGGAAGGGAAACCAATCCAGTAGATTTCATATGTTGTACACACCTAAGTGCATAATTTCAAAGCTTGAAGCCCATACATGCACCTTTGAAGACCTTTTTGGAGTCATTTGATGCCATTTCTTTGTATGGTCAAAATTTTCATGTCCACAAGCTCAAGGACTCTTATACACAATCTATTGGATAGTTTCAAGTAGAAGGATCAGTTAGAAGGTTCTCAAAAGAAGAAGATTCAAGCAAAAGTCCTAAAAGAACCCTTAAGTGCTCCCAAGAAGACTATTTAGGGTTTTTAAGGCCAATCTTGTGCTCTATAGTATTTTATTTTAATTTCCTATTTATTTAAATTATTTAGGATGTTATTTATGCTACGTAAGTGATTCAGGTTACATAGGAGAAGTGGCATATGCTGCACACGTTAAACATGTGCTCAATGTGTGAGAGGCCTAATTTGACTAGGTTTTCTTAACTCTGAACTTAGGGTTTTTCTGTGAATTTTGGTTTGCTTTTTACCCTATTTTTGGCCTATAAATAGGCACATATTCTGCTTGTAAACAATGGCCTTTTACATGAATAATATTGCTATTTTGAGAGGAAAATTTCTTTGGTTCTTTGAAGACTACCTAGGTGAATAAGTTACCTTGTGTTCTTGGTTTTCTCATACCTTTTCTTTCTAAACACAAGTTGATTAGGGATGGGGTTCTAAAATCCAATTTCTTTGATGTCTTGTGGGCTTGAAAAATATCCTGGGCATGTTTCATGGTCTTTATGCCATTGGGGTTTGCATCAATTCGGTACCAAAGCCACAAGTTCCATATAAAGGACATATCCTTGTGTTCTTGTTTCTTTTTGGTTCTCTTCCAAATTTTCCAGTTTTTTTATTTTAACTGTATTTTTAATCTTTTTTTTCTTTTTTTAGGTTTAACCTCTTTGTTTCCAGCATTGTTTCAAATCAAAACAACAACAAAAAGAGAGTCAACCAAGGTCTCTTGGTTTTTTTATTTTCATTCATTTGTTCTTTTTTCTTTCTTGCCCTTTCCTTTTTGTGTCCAGCCCTATTAATCTTTCTTGTTTTCATTTTTTCTAGCATACTAGAGTAGAGAAAATGCCAAAAAAGGGAGGATCTAAATTCAAGAGGTTTCAGTGTCAAAATGTTGTTCGGAATTATGGAAGTTCTACTTAGGTTCTTGTCTTGGCCGAAAAGAAAACTAACTTTTTGTCTTTGGTAGCAAGGAACTTCAAGAAGAAAGGTGTTATAGAAACAAAATAGAAAAAATAAAAGAGCTTTCAAAATAGAAAAAAAAAAAAGAGGAAAAAGAAAAGAATTTGGAAAAGGAGAAGGCTTGCACAAAGTGATTGGTTTTTGCGCCCACAAATCCTAACCCATTTGGTTTTGAGCCAAAGCATTTCTTTGTGGTTCTTGTGATCATCAATTGCAAGAGCTTCCTAAATCTTTTAAAACTTGTTTAGCCTACCTCTATTTTGGAATCAAATGTGTTTTCAAAGAATTTAGGTTTTCTTGTGTGATTTGAGGAAAGTTTTCTTAGAACTTTTGAGGACTCTTTTAATACCAATATTCTCACTAACAAATTGAGTGTTAGATTCTTCATCTTTGAGTGAAACATGTAAGGGAGTGTTGTGAGGTTTTTTTTTTAGGTACAATGGTAAGAAGGAATAAATACATTGAGATGGAAACACCACACTGTGGTCTGTTCCAAATGAGAGCTATTGTCCAAAGCTGTAAAGTCAGCATGGTTATAGATGGAAGACACCGTGCAAACATGGTGAGCTTAAATATGGTTAAAAGGCTCCATCTAATATTCTCTGGACATCTAAAGCCTTATCGGTTGAGGTGGAACCATAAATGTGAGGAGTTTGTATCCATGGAAGTCCTAGTTCTTGTATCTATTGGTAAGTACTGTGATTGCATACCTTATGATGCTGTAGATTTGCCATGGGCATGCATCATACTTGGGCAACCATGGTTGGGAAGGAAGGAGGCCATTCTTGTTAAAGGTACGAGCAAGCTATCTATATTACACCATGGGAAAGAGATCATAATTGCTCCATTAAGCCCAAGGGAGATTACTAATGATCAAAAAAAGGTTCATTGGTGAGGATGACAAGAAAAAGACAGTTGAGAGGATAGTTTAGGCCTTGAAAGAAAAATGAAAGAGGAAAATTGAAGGAAAAATAGAGAGATGTGAGATGAGTGAAATTAAATGAGAGGTGAGTGTTAAAAAGTTCCCAAGAGAAGAAATTGAGTGTAAAGTTGAGAGAACACAAGAGTCCAATGAACCCAAGCTAAGTGAAAAGAGAAATACATATAGAGAAGCCATACTTTCATCTAACATAACGAAGTCTTCTTCTAGTGTTGTGTTGTCTTCTATTTAGGAATTAAGTGGAGATTAGCTACAAGAATCAAGTGAGTTGCTGCCCATCCAAGAAGTTGGTGTTCCCAATATTCCAAGTCATGTCTCATGCACCGACCAACTAAGGAGGTCAAAAAAGGAAGATGTAACTCCTATTGATTTCATATGCAAAAGTATTCCTAACATTGTTTTTCACTCTATGGCTCAAGGGGAAGAAATTATTGCAACTCCAACCGAAGTCATTGAGTGTAAAGGTCAAAATTTTTTGGTTCCTACATATAAGGAAGATACATGGAGACTAAGTCCAGCCACTATAATTTTTACACCTAGATTTGATGTGGTTTTGCACAAAAATCTCAAACAATGTGTGTTTGCTAGCAATGTTGTTTTGAAAAGTGGTTTCATGAAACTAGATTACGAGAAGGGAGTAAACATGAAACTTTGACAAAATATGGTTTTAAATCTTCTAATTCTTTGGTTTTGTCAAATCCTTATTTGAATTCGATGAGTTTCTCTAAAGAAAAATCCATTTTGGTGTCTTTTATTTTTTATTTTGTTTGTTTGCATCCATCTCACATTGTTTTGTTTGCCTCAAGTTAAATCTACTTCTTTGGAATGCTTCTTGCATAAATTGGGTCTTGTACATGCCTTACATATTTATTTGATTACCATTCATGTCCTGTCCATTTTTGTGCATCAAACTTTAATTTCCAGCAGTCATTTTTTGTCATGACACATGCATTACACAAAATTTTGAGCCTTGATATTTTTGCTTCATGTCCAAACTTTAAAGTATTTATTTTGATTGAAAATTCTAGTATTAAGTTCAGCCATTTAAGGAGATATGTTGGTTCCTTTATTTTGTGTCGCATTCCATGCAAATTCACAAATTTCATACTTTGTTGGGCATATACATGCAAAAATAAGTTTGCTACTAAATTGGTTTCATTTAATCGTATATATTCCATTCTTGTTTCATTTAAAATACTTAGGATTTTTGTGAAATTCGTGCATGCTTGTTTTGTTATTAGTTTAGGATGCATTGGGTTCAATTCTTGTTTGTTTTAACGTCATATGCAAACTATTGTCTTAACATGCATAACTTGCGCCTTTCATGACTGTAAAACTTGTATGAGCTTAGGTCAATTTGTTTTGAGTGTATATAGTATCCTTGAGATAAATTATTCTTACACTTTTCCCAATTGTGAGAATAATTTTTTTGATATGGCAAAGGCAATGAAAGTGATGCCTAGAGTTAAGATAAAAATTGTGCAAACTTTCATATTTTTTGTGCTAATTGCTTCAAACATTATTTTTGAACTTGGACATATCAAAATTATCATTTTCTTTGGATATGAGTTCAAGTTTTGCAAAAGAGTAAAGCTCCATACACAAGCATTCCATGCATTTGGTGCTTATGTGCAAGGTAAGTGCTTAAGAGTTTACTATTTCATCCTTATTGATTTAGATCCATTTTCTAATGTCAGTTTTGATTTAAGGATGAATCCTTCTCAGGATGAGGGAGTTGATGTGAATAAATTAATCACTTTCATGCACATTCTAGGTGTACCTGAAGGCATTAAAGATAACGAGCTCAAATTGGCAATTTTAAGCATATTTTGGAGCTTCCATGCCCAAGTTTAAGTGAAGGAGGGCATGTACATGTTATCTACCCTACAAGTGACTTCATCCATCAAGTTCTAGCCTTTCCATGCAATGAAATCAACCCATGTCTCAAGGGAAGGCCGTGACACCTATGGAAGCTTCAAAGTGCACCTACAAGGCCTAATGGTGCAAGTTTAGGCTCAACAGATCTATAGCCATTGAAAAGGATCTATTTAAAGTCAATATGAGTTTCTTAAGTTATTCCCTAGCTATCCAAGCCAAGAGAAGGTAGCAAACTTGGAGGGAGGGCAAATGCCCAAGTCTTTGTTTGATCATGCTCAAATGAAGCCTAAAGGGAGTTTGATTGATGTCAATTCATATCCATGGTGCTAAAGATTTATCTTAAGCCTTGTTGTAGAATTTTTGAGCTTATATTATGGAAAGGCAACCAATCTAGTAGCTTGCATCTATTGTACACACCTAAGTGCACAATTTTAAAGCTTGGAGCCTACACATGCACCCTTAGGGAACCTTTTGGAGTCATCTCCTACCATTTCTTTGTATGGTCAGATTTTTCATGTCCATAAGCTCAAGGACTCTCATACATAGCCTATTGGAGAGTTTCAAGTAGAAGGATCACTTAGAAGGTGCCTAGAACAGGAAGATTTAAGCAAAAACCCTAAAAAAGCCCCTAAGTGCACATGAGAAGACTATTTAGGGGTTTTTATGGCCAATCTTGTCCTCTAGCGTATTTTATTTTAATTTAATATGCATTTACATTAATAAGGATTTTATTTAGGCTACAAAAGTAATTCATGTCACATAGGACAGCTGGCATGCACTGCACTCATTAAACATATGCTAAATGTGTGTTAGAGTCTTAGTTTGACTAGGTTTTCTTAACTCCTTTGAACTTCGGGTTTCACTATGAATTTTGGCTTATAAATAGGCATAAATTTTGGTTGTAAATGGCTACCTTTTACGTGAATAGTATTGCTCTATTGAGAGGAAATTCTCATTGGTTCTTAGAAGACTACCTTCATGCATAAGTTACCTTGTGTTCTTGGTTTTCTTACACTTCTTGTTTCTAATCACAAGTTGATTAGTTGTTGGGGTTTAAAATCCAGTCTCTTAAATCTCTTCTATAGCTTAAGAAACATCTTGGGTGTAATTCCTGGTCTTTATACCATTGGGGCTTGCATTATATTTATAACCTGTTGGGAATAAAAACATTCAAAACTTGTTTAGAATGAATTGGAATTATTCATAACTAGTTTGGAATAAAAACATTCAAGACTTGTTTGGAATCGGAACATTCAACACATGTTTGCAACAAAACCATTCACAACTACTTTAGAAAGAATTGGAAACATTCATAACTAGTTCAAAATAGAGGCATTCATAACTCGTTTAGAATAGAAAAATTCGTAGCTTGTTTAAAATGGAGTGGAAATGTTCATAATAGGTTTTAAATGGAAACGTTAACAACTTGTTTACAATAGAATAGAAACATTCAGAAGTTGTTTAGAATGGAATGGAAACACTCACAAGTTGTTTGGAATAGAAACATTCACAACTTGTTCGAAATATAAACTTTCACAACTAGTTTAGAATGAAATCAAAACAATCACAACTTGTTTAGAATGAAATGGAAACATTCGTCACTTGTTTTGAACAAAAACATGTACAACTTGTTTAGAATGACATGGAAATACTACTAACTTGTTGGGAGTGCAAACAATCACAACATGTTTAGAATGGAATCGAAACATCCAGTACTTATTTAGAATGGAATAGAGACTTTCACAACTTATTTGGAATGGAAACATTCACAACTTGTTTAAAATGGAATGGAAATTATCACAACTTGTTTCGAATAGAAACATTCACTACCTACTTAGAATGAAATGGAAACATTCACAACTAGTCTGAATATAAACATTCATAACTTATTGAGAATGAAATAGTAACATTCATAACTAGTTTGGAATTGAAACACTCACAAGTTGTTTGGAATCAAAATAGTCACAACTTCTTTACAATGGAATGGAAACGTTCACAAGTTTTTTGGGATAAAAACATTCACAATTTGTTTTGAATGAAATGGAAATAGTCACAACTAGATTGGAATTGAAACATTCATAACTTGTTTCAAATGGAAACATTCATAACTTATCTAGAGTGAAATGGGTGTTAGTGTTGTGCCCAAAAGCCAATCATGAGATGATTGTATTTTTGCACATTGAGTCATGATATTTTATTAAGGCATTAATCCAGCAATTACGTTTGTTGTTTTGTTTCTGTGTAACTTAACAAATATAATCATAACCCTAGAATAATGATATTCTTAAACATCCCTGGTCTAGTATTATTGTGGAGCGGGTTGCAATAATACATAACGACTAGCATATGTAGAGACTAATATGAGATGTGTAGTCTACATATGGGTACAAGTTGGAGAACTTGTGTACTGGACCGACCCACCATGAGAACACTACATGGATCGTTATATGAGTGTCATAAGTTATTCTCATAGTAATCATGGTAT
>SMDT01001576.1:0-82808 GCA_005392925.1 Aquilaria sinensis | reverse complement strand
CCCCTGTTTTCTGAGTGTTTCAGACTGGTCCTCCTAGGAAATCTATACTTTAGACGTTCTCCCTCACTGGAAGTTCCCCCTAATTTCACCATGTCACACAACGAAGATGCTGTTGGGCATCATTTGGCGCCGTCTGTGGGAACCCACCCCCAGGTCACCGTCATTGAAACTCGGCGTTCTAAGGACAAGGGACTTCCGAAGTCCCCATCCGCGCCAGAAGTTCAACCGGCAACCGAACAAACTGCAGCAGGGACTTCCTTGCCTGAGGATGAACGTCCTCTGACTATTACCATGGGCTTCCTGCGCGAGTTCCAATGCTCTGTCGTGGCCAAAATGACGCAGCAGTTAGACCGAAGATGGCCACAGCCAACTCCGGGTCGAAGGCCCTCTTCACCAGTACCTCGCCGGGAGAAGAGTCCCAGATCAACTCACCGGAGTTCGGGAAGTGGGGATCAACATGATGAGTCCTCAACGGAAAATATACCCCTCAGGGTGCGACCTACGGGAGAAACGGGGCCAAAGCAACCCAGAACTCCCCGCCGAAGGAGTTCTTCACCTGAAGAAAAGTCGCCATCTCCTCGGCGCCGAAGTCACTCCCCAAAAAGGAGACGGCAGTCTCCGTTCCCAGAGGCCTATAGACAGCAGGAAGAAGAGCCCAGTGCCACACTCCTCATGGAAAAAATCCTAAAGAGGCTAGAAAGAGTGGAGAGGCAGGTAGCTCGGAAGCCCGTCTGGGCTAGGTTGTCAGAAACCTTCAATGGAGACGAATCACCATTCACCCGAGCAGTGGTCGAAGCACCTATGCCGAGTGACTTTCGGGTACCTCGGTTGGAGACCTACGATGGCCGAACTGACCCCCAGGCTCATCTGACCAAATACAAGCGCAGCATGGTTTTGCACGGTGCTGATGATGCCACCTTGTGCAAGTGCTTTGAGGTCACCCTTGCTGGGCCAGCAACGGCATGGTACAACTCACTGGCTCCTGGAACCATCATGGAGTTCCAAGAGTTGTCTACTGCCTTCACGCAGCAGTTCATCGGGAGCCGGCCAATGGCGAAGATGCCAGTCCAAATGTTTGACATAGCGCAGAGAAATGGAGAAACCATTCGCGACTATGTCGAAAGGTTCAACCGGGAAGCCTTAAGTGTTCCAGACTTCAGGCCAGAAATACGCATCCTGGCCATGACACGAGGACTTCGGAGAGACTCTCAGCTGTTCTATGAATTCTCCAAAGATCCCCCCGATACACTCGGTGAATTTTACCGAAGGGCCGAGCAGCACATGACTGCTGAAGAACTGAGAATGGGAGGCCCAAAACCTGATCACATTCGCACCGAGGGGCCGAGCCAGCAAACTCGCTACCCAACTGAACCAGGGGGACGACCTCGGAAGCTTAAGGGAAGGAAGCCACTGGCTTTCACTCCCCTGAACACCACAAGGACGAACATCCTCATGGCGATGGAAAGGCAAGGAACTCAGATCCAATGACCGAAGGCCATGACCTCGGACAACAAAAAGAACATGAAAAAGTTCTGCCAGTTCCATCGAGACCACGGGCATGATACCGAGGACTGCTTCCAACTAAGGAAATACATAGAATCGCTGATAAAGCAAGGTCAGCTCCGATGTTACCTACGGATGCCCTCCTCAAAGGGAAGAAAAGAAGAGGAGGGAAAAGGAGATGACGAGGAGTATGACTCCGACAGGCGCCGGAACCGAAGTCCAAAAAGGCGTTTGCCACCCCCGGCAGGAGTGATACAAATGATCACAACATGACTGTCATCGGCAGAAAGGAAAAGAAAAGCCAGAGAGATTTCGGTGATGGAATATGGGAACCATAAAAAAAGCTTGTTTGGAAAGATGGGTCCGTTGTCATATTTCCTCATGATGATCCACTGCTGATTATGGTGAGGATAGGAAGTTGGGACGTCAAGAGAGTACTGCTCGATGATGGTTCAAATGCGGACGTCCTATTTTCACACCTGTTGTCGAGTTTGGGTATTTCAGGGAACGACCTCAAGTCCGTCACTTTTCCTACTTTTGGAGTGGGACCGTCCGAACTTCCTGTCCTCGGCTGGATTGATCTTCCTTTGATGCTGAGGGGAACTTCAATAAACAAAAAAGATGAGCTGTTTGCCTCTGTAATGGCAAGGTTCATCATCATAGATGTTCCTTCGTCATATAATGCCATTCTTGGGAGGCAAATGCATGGGAACCTCCACATCCGCCCGGATGTAAAGTACTTAACTGTCACCTTCGCCACCAAGGATGGAGATGCTGAGATCTTCATCGACCAGGGGGAGGTGAGGAAGGTGTTCATTAAGGCGAGGAAAGCCCCAATGACAAACTGTGCGCAGACTACGGAAATGAAGGCCGTACTTGCAGAAGGGTCAAAAGGAGAAGGAACAGAAATTTTTGAGAGAATAGAAACGGAAGACATAGAGCTTGTCCCAGGCCGGAATACCCGAATAGGGAAAAAATTGGCCAAAGGTGACAAGGAAAAACTTGTATCTTTCCTTCTAATGAAATGAATAAAGATCTATTTGCCTAGTCGCCGAAAGACATGCCTGGGGTAGACCCTCGCATAATACAGCATAGCCTTAAAGTGAGCCCAGAGGCAAAGCCTGTCCGCCAAAAAAAGCGAAGCCTCTCGGCACACAAAAACAACTTCGTCAAAACCGAAGTCCAGCACTTGATAGATGCGGGCGTAATCAGGGAGGTCAAATACCCCGAATGGCTAAGTAATGTGGTTATTGCCACAAAAGAAGGGAGCGACAAGCTCCGAATGTGCATCGACTTCCGAAACGTAAATGATGCTTGCCCTAAGGATTCGTATCCTCTCCCGCCAATAGATCAGTTGGTAGACTCGACTGCTGAATATGGACTCCTGAGCTTCCTCGACGCCTTCAGTGGGTATCATCAAATCAGGATGGACCCCGAAGATGAGGAAAAAACCGCCTTCATCACCGAAGTCGGTACATATTGCTATGTCAGAATGCCCTTCGGGCTTAAAAATGCAGGAGCCACCTACCAGAGGCTAATGAACAAGGTCTTCAATGACCAAATAGGGAGGAACATGGAAGTCTATGTTGATGACATGATAGTCAAGAGCAAATTGCCTGGCAGTCATATTGCAGATTTGGAGGAAACTTTCCACCAACTTAGAGCATTCGGAATTCGTCTCAATCCCGAAAAATGCGTCTTCGGCGTAAGTTCGGGCAAGTTCCTCGGATTTATGGTATCGAAAAGAGGTATCGATGCCAACCCGGAAAAAGTCAAAGCGCTACTTGAATTCCGAACTCCTGTTACAACAAAGGATGTGCAAAGGCTCACTGGGAGAATAACGTCCCTTAGCAGATTCATTTCCAGGTATGGGGATCGCTGCCGGGCATTCTTTAAGGTCCTCACCAAGGCAGCAAAAAATGGTGGCAACCTCGGAAACGATGACCATCCTTGGAACGAGGATTGCCAAAAGGCCTGGGAAGAGCTCAAAGTTTATCTAGCTCGTCTACCCACTCTTCGGCAACCACGAGAGGGAGAACCCCTTGTACTATACCTTGCCGTTACTGAAAAAGCACTGAGTTCGGTTCTTGTGAAGGAAGAGGGGGCGGAGCAATGGCCAGTATACTACGTGAACAAGTCCCTGCATGGCGTCGAAATCAGGTATCCCCTACTGCAAAAAGCTATCTATGCCCTGGTGCTAGCAAGCAGAAGACTACGTCCGTATTTTCAAGCTCACCCCATTATTATCCGAAGTAACCTACCTCTTTGGGATGTCATGAAGAGAGTAGACCATTCGGAAAGGCTTTCTAAGTGGTGCATAGAGCTCAGCGAATATGATATTACTTATGATCCAAGGAAAGCAATAAAAGCCCAAGCTCTAGCAGACTTCATTGCCGAAGTACCCGTTACCGAAGGTGATCAATCGGACCTCGGCAAAAGTGAGCCAGAATGGACTCTGTTTGTAGATGGGGCCTCCGGCTCCGAACACCAAGGAGCTGGAGTAATTATTCGCGGTCCCGAAGGTTTGGAAGTCATGAAAGCCATCAAATTTGGGTTTAACGTCACCAACAATGTGGCAGAATACGAAGCTCTCATAGCAGGGTTACGCCTGGCTAGAAAGATTGGTGTAAGAAACCTAAAAGGCCACAGTGATTCCCAGCTAGTGGTACGGCAGATGGCAGGGGACTATAGCGCGAAGGATCCGACTTTGGCAAAATATCACGAGTTCATATCAACGCTCATCCAGGAGTTCGACATTGCACATAATGAAAATGTACCTCACCAAGACAATACTGAAGCGGACAGCTTGGCCAAATCAAAAAGGTTCACCGAAGTGTTGAGCCACCCGAGCATAGTAACACTGATCATAGCAACCTTGGATAATGGGTGGAAAGATCCTATAAAGAGGTATCTTACAACTGTAGAGCTTCCCGATGATCCTCACGAAGCGGCGAAAGTGCGAAGACGTTCCGGATGATATTTCCTAATTGGAGAAGAATTATATCGACAGGGTATACGACTCCACTACAAAGGTGTGTCAGCGAAGAGAATGCTAGGATGGTTCTTGAAGAAGTCCACGAGGGGGCTTGTGGTTCCCACATCGGAACTGACGCCTTGGCGACAGTAATACTTCGCCAAAGGTACTTCTGGCCTACCCTAAGAAAGGACGCAAGGCAATTTGTCCAAAAATGTGACAATTGCCAAAGACACTCCAGCATACAAAGGCTACCCTCGGAATTAATAACCTCGGTAGACTACCCTTGTCCCTTTACAGTTTGGGGCATAAACTATTGGGTTTCGGGAGCCAAACAGCGCAGCGGAATTTAACCAAAACCCTACAGGATCCAAGCGAAACGGGGTAAACCGGGTGTTCAAAAATTTTCATACCTAATTTTCGGTTGAGATCTCTCACTCAACTGTAGAGTCGAATCACAAAACCTGAACAGTTGACATGTTCAAGCTCTCTATGTATCCACACGAGCCTCTCGGGATCACCACACTTCCACCACATCCCGGCGGATGTGTTTCTCTTGCGCTCGTAGTGTTACGTTGCGTCCTCCAAGGAATTGCAAGAGAAGAGTGCGACTGTCCTTTTGGGAGGCTAGGGCAAGGAGACCTGCGAATTTCTCACTTAAAAGTTGTATTTATAGTGAGACTCAACTTCCAGGCCTAATGGGTTTCAAAGCCCTAATCCAATTAGGATTTAATTTCGGGCTTAATAATGGCTCAACTCTTGGGCCCATTATTAATACGAAATTAAAGTGAAACCATAACCCAAATAATTACCCCATGCACTCTAATGATCCAAATTGCTCTATGTGTGTGACCCAATAGGCTCTTACCACGTTGGCAATGATCATAAATCACATTTATGATCATAAGCAATTAGTGGTGTCTGGCAACACATCATTGCTACCCAAGTGACAAGATTGTCGGTGATTCGACTAAACCTTTATGATCATCACCGATATATGCCATTGTCCTTTTGTCCAAGATATCAAGACTAAGCATGAGACATGGAATGTGTCACTCTCGTATAGCCCAATCTTTGGTTTCTTGATTACCAAGTAGACCAACTTAAACTGATGACATTGATATCGTATATCAACTCATCCGAGCATGGCCATGCATTTTTCTAAGTCTTACTCTATCAAGGGGCCTAAAGATATCACTCTTGTTACATAGGAGGGACAAATCCCATCTTGATCATACAAATCCCTCCGCATGATATGTGACATACCCAATGACCTCCTTCAAGTTCACTCAGTTACGAGCAACAAAGGAAAGTATCAAAGTATGTGACTCACATGTAGGGAACCTTGATGATCTTAGGTCGAAGGACTACATATACCATGATCACTATGAGAATCACTTATGACACTCATATAACGATCCATGTAGTGTTCTCATGGTGGGTCGGTCCAGTACACAAGTTCTCCAACTTGTACCCATATGTAGACTACATATCTCATATTAGTCTCCACATATGCTAGTCATTATGTATTATTGCAACCCGCTCCACAATAATACTAGACCAGGGACGTTTGAGAATATCATTATTCTAGGGTTACAATTATGTTTGTTACGTTACGCAGAAACAAAACAACAAACCATAATTGCTGGATTAATGCCTTAATAAAATATCATGACTTAATGTGCAAAAAATACAATCATCTCATGATTGGCTTTTTGGGCACAACACTAACAATCTCCCACTTGCACTAAAAGCCAATCATCCATGTATCTAATACCGATGGACCTAGAATGGCTATCATGCTTTTGCTGCGTAAGGGGCTTTGTCAGTGGATCAGCAATGTTGCTGTCTGTCGAAGTCCTGCATATCCTTACATCACCCCTCTCGATGATCTCCCTGATGAGATGATAGCGTCGGAGTATGTGTTTGGATCGCTGGTGAGATCGAGGTTCCTTAGCCTGTGCGATTGCTCCATTGTTGTCACAATAGAGCTCTATCGGGTCGGCAATGCTTGGAACCACTCCAAGTTCAGTGATGAACTTCTTGATCCAAACTGCCTCCTTCGCAGCATCAGAGGCGGCAATGTACTCAGATTCTGTTGTAGAGTCAGCTACTGTCTCTTGCTTTGAACTCTTCCAGCTCACAGCACCACCACCAATACAAAACACATAACCAGATTGCGATCTAAAATCATCCTTATCGGATTGGAAGCTTGCATCGGTGTAACCCCTTACAACGAGCTCATCTTCACCTCCAAAGACCAAGAATGCATCCTTAGTCCTTCGTAAGTACTTAAGGATGTTCTTAACAGCTGTCCAGTGACTCTCACCGGGGTTCGATTGGTACCTACTCATCATGCTCAAAGCATATGAGACATCGGGACGAGTACATATCATGGCATACATGATAGATCCAATTGCTGAGGCATATGGAATCTTACTCATGCGCTCTCTCTCCTCAGGTGTACTCGGACACTGAGATCTAGAAAGAGTGATACCATGTGACATGGGCAAGAATCCTTTCTTGGAATCTTGCATGCTAAACCTCTTTAGCACCTTGTCAATATATGTACTTTGACTTAGGCCAAGAAGCTTTCTAGATCTATCTCTATAGATCCTGATGCCTAACACATAGGCTGCTTCACCCAAGTCCTTCATAGAGAAACATTTCCCTAGCCAAGTCTTCACAGACTGTAGCTCAGGAATGTCATTCCCGATGAGTAGTATGTCATCTACATACAACACCAAGAAGACAATAGCGCTCCCACTAACCTTCTTGTAGACACAAGGTTCATCTTCATTTTTGATAAAACCAAACTCTTTGATTGCATCATCAAAATGAAGATTCCAACTTCGAGAAGCTTGCTTCAGTCCATAAATGGACCTTTGCAACTTGCACACTTTATTGGCATTCTCAGGAGTGACAAAACCCTCAGGTTGTGTCATGTACACATCCTCAAGTAGCTTTCCATTTAGGAATGCAGTTTTGACATCCATTTGCCATATCTCATAATCATAGTGTGCAGCAATAGCAAACAAAATTTGGATGGATTTAAGCATAGCAACTGGTGAAAAAGTTTCATCATAGTCAATACCATGAATTTGCTTGAAACCTTTTGCAACCAATCGTCCCTTAAAGGTAATCACATTACCATCCATGTCAGTTTTCTTCTTGAAAACCCATTTGCACCCTATGGGTTTTACCCCTTCAGGTGGGTCAACCAAAGTCCATACTTGGTTTTCATACATGGATTCCATCTCGGATTTCATGGCCACTAGCCACTTCTCAGAGTCAGGCCCTGACATAGCTTGTTGGTAGGTTGTGGGCTCATCCTGATCCATGAGCATCACATCACCAGTGTGAGTCACGAGAAATCCATATCTCTCAGGCTCACGCCGAATCCTACCAGACCTACGTGGGCTCTGTGCTACAGGAATAGACTCTTGAACCACAACATCTTGCGGTGTCTGTTCAGGTTCCATTTCAGGTTCGATGTCTCCTTGTTGTTCTTGAATTTCTTCAAGTTCTACTTTCCTCCCACTAGTTCCTTTAGAGATAAACTCTTTCTCTAAAAAGACACCAGTTCGAGCAACAAACACTTTTTGCTCAGAAGGATTGTAGAAATAGTAACCCTTTGTTTCTTTGGGATACCCAACAAAAAGGCATTTTTGAGATTTGGGCCCTAGTTTGTCAGAGGATTGACGTTTCACATAAGCGTCACAGCCCCAAATCTTCATAAAAGACAAATTGGGACGCCTCCCACTCCATATCTCATATGGTGTCTTTTGAACCGATTTAGATGGAACTCGGTTTAGTGTAAAAGCGGCTGTCTCTAGAGCATGTCCCCAAAAGGAGTTTGGAAGGTCAGCTTGACTCATCATAGAGCGAACCATGTCTAACAGAGTTCGATTTCTCCTTTCAGATACACCATTCCATTGAGGTGTACCTGGTGGAGTGAGTTGTGATACTATACCACACTCCTTCAGATAGTCAAGGAATTCTCGATCCAAGTACTCTCCACCTCGATCTGATCGAAGCACTTTGATACTCTTCCCGAGTTGATTCTCTACTTCATTCTTGAATTCTTTGAACTTTTCAAAGGATTCTGACTTGTGTCTCATAAGATACACATAGCCATATCTGCTGAAGTCATCAGTGAAAGTAATGAAGTATTGGAAACCTCCTCTAGCTTGTGTAGACATAGGGCCACATACATCACTATGTATGAGTCCTAGTAAGTCATTAGCCCTTTCACTTTGCCCTGTGAATGGGGCTTTGGTCATCTTGCCCAACAAACATGACTCACATGTCTCATATGATTCAAAATCAAATGAGTCCAAGAGTCCATCCTTATGGAGCTTGGATATGCGGGTCTCATTTATATGGCCCAAGCGACAGTGCCAGAGATAGGTCGGGTTCGAATCATTTAATCTGACCTTCTTGGTATTCACATTATAGATTGGATCTTCGAGGTCTAGAACATACAACCCATTGCTAAGTTGAGCACTACCATAAAAGATTTCATTCAAATAAATAGAACAACATTTGTCCTTTATTATAAATGAAAAACCTTTCTTGTCCAAACAAGAAACAGAAATCAAATTTCTACTAATAGTAGGCACAAAGTAGCAGTTGTCTAATTCTAAAACTAATCCACTAGGTAAAGTGAGAACATAAGTCCCTACGGCTAAGGCAGCAACCCTTGCTCCATTTCCAACACGTAGGTCCACTTCACCTCGGGCCAATCTTCTACTTCTACTTAGATCCTGCACATTTGCACAAATGTGAGATCCACATCCAGTATCCAATACCCAAGATGAGGAAGTAGAAAAGTTAGCCTCTATAACAAAAATACCTGAAGTGGAAGTCTTACTTCCCTTTTCCTTAGCAAGTTCTTCAAGATAGAGCTTGCAATTGCGCTTCCAGTGTCCAGGTTGCTTACAATGGAAGCACTCCCCTTCCTTTGCCACACCACCCTTTGGTTTCAGTGCAGCTGAAGAAGAACTAGCATTGGACTTTCCATTAGCTTTTATCCTTCTTCTTGTTGGCTTTTCCCTTTCCCTTGCCCTTTTGAACCATAAAAATGGGCTTAGCCTTCTTAAGGTTTTGCTCAGCAGTTCTCAACATGTTGAGTAATTCAGGAAGGGACTTGTCAAGGTCGTTCATGTTATAGTTCATGACGAACTGACTGTAGCTTTCAGGCAACGATTGCAAGACTACATCGATAGCCAACTCTTTTTGAGGAGCAAATCCCAAATTCTCAAGATTCTCAATGTACCCAATCATCTTGAGCACATGAGGACCCACGGGACTTCCCTCAGACATCTTGCACTGAAACAATGCCTTAGAGGTCTCAAACCTCTCATGCCTAGCTTGCTCTTGGAAAAGCATTTTGAGATGTTCGATCATATCGAACGCCCCCATGTTCTCATGTTGCTTCTGAAGCTCAGATTCCATGGTAATAAGCATGAGGCATGCAACATCCAAAGCATCATCAGAATGCCTCTTGTGAGCATCCCTTTCAGCTCTTGGAGCAGTGGCAGCAGGCTCATTCGGAATGGGCTGCTCTAGGACATAAGCCTTTCTCTCTTGCTTGAGGACTATCCTCAAGTTTCGGTACCATTTGAGAAAGTTGGTCCCATTCAGTTTTTCCTTCTCAAGGATCGATCGCAACGAAAGTGTCGATGTGTTTTGTGCCATGATTATCTACAATAGTAAATATGCAGTGTAAGAGTCATGTATTTTAATTCATTTAGTAAGGACTTTTATTAAACGATACTCCCACCATTTTCCTCAAAATAATAACCCTCGATATTATTTCGGAACACCTCGGCGCTAAGGTATTCTAGTGGGCCAAGATCCATATTTGACCACAACCTGAGTCAGCTTTGGCTTTTCTCTCAAGTTACAGCTATTTAGGTAGGCAACTCCTTGCCAATTGCATCTTATGCAACTCTTGGATAGTTGGGTGAACAACACTTGTCCAAGCTCATCTCATGAGCTTAAGCCCAACTCTATGCCTCTAAGTCCCTAATCCTATTAGGATGACTTAGTTAAGTCAGACCCAAAGTTAGCAATTTGGATATCACTATTATCCCATCGCGCCTTACCAAGATGAACATAGGTGCTTTGCTTTGGCAAACCCACCTAATGTTGATCAAAGTCTTGACGAGTGCCAACATTTGGAAGGCATCACATTTAATGACTTAATATTTGTTTGAGGGATTTTTTTCTTTTGATCTCACCAATTTGTTATCTCCGGTTGTCTTATACATGCATCACATACAAATATAAAACATGCATCTCATGCGTACAAGAAAGTAAATGTGACATGGTTATAGCCCAAACTATGCGATATTCTCAAGCCAATGAGAATATCATAAAAGCCTAAGAAAAGAAAAGAGTCTTCACAAGCTCCTTCTCTTCCTTTCTTGGCTGCCCTTTTGTTGTCATCTCCTTGGACATGCCTCCTTGGATGATCCTTGGACATACAACCTTGGATGATCCCATAATGCACTATTACATCAATAATAGAAACCTCGAGTTACATTCGAGGGGAGTAAGGTGAGAAGAGAATGTACAATGAGAGTGATAAGAAAAGGCACGACTCGCAGGCCGTATTTACAAGTACAACCAATCAAGGGCTATAACCATGCACCATGCTTCAAACACCAATCAGCATATCATGTCAAATCTCATTCAACAAAGATGCATGCCAATTTTCGCGTGTTGATTAACCAGTTTTTATTTATGTGGCGCTTCGCATATGGCGGTCCCGCTGGCCTGTCAGTGGGCGGTGGTTCCGCTGACCGGTCAGCGGACGAGGTCAAGGGGAGCCGCCCTTGCGGGGGGCGTGGGGGGCAGCGCCCCCCTGCGCAAAAAATTTTCTTACAATTGCTTAGCCCGAAATCTTGTATTTTGAGAAAGTAGGCACCCGAGACTCCTCTATTCGAGCCACCAAAAATACCTTACTTTCAGTGCCTGAACAGGCTGAATCCGAACCAAGCTAGGGTTTCTGCAACTATTGCAAGAATCCTAATCCATATAGGTATCTCATACCATTCAATTTGAGATTAATCTCATTAACCAATTTGTGTCGTTTCTTCATATATCTCATATGTTCATTACGAATTCCAGTTTCATGCATCTTGAATCAATCTAATTAATCATGGCCGAAAAGCAACCGAACACATAGCATCATGCGATTCAACACTCAATCCCGATTTAGGGTTTCACCAGTAGCTCTGATACCACTGATGGGTTTCGGGAGCCAAACAGTGCAGTGGAATTTAACCGAAACCCTCTAGGATCCAAGTGAAACGGGGTAAACCGGGTGTTTGAAAATTTTCATACCTAATTTTCGGTTGAGATCTCTCACTCAACTGTAGAGTTGAATCACAAAACCTGAACAGTTGACATGTTCAAGCTCTCTATGGTATCCACACGAGCCTCTCGGGATCACCACGCTTCCACCACGTCCCGACAGATGTGTTTCTCTTGCGCTCGCAGTGCTAGCTTGCGTCCTCCAAGGAATTGCAAGAGAAGAGTGTGGCTGTCCTTTTTGGAGGCTAGGGCAAGGAGACCTGCGAATTTCTCACTTAAAAGTTGTATTTATAGTGAAACTCAACTTCCAGGCCTAATGGGTTTCAAAGCCCTAATCCAATTAGGATTTAATTTCAGGCTTAATAATGGCTCAACTCTTGGGCCCATTATTAATACGAAATTAAAGTGAAACCATAACCCAAATAATTAGCCCATGCACTCTAATGATCCAAATAGCTCTATGTGTGCGACCCAATAGGCTCTTGCCACGTTGGCAATGATCATAAATCACATTTATGATCATAAGCAATGAGCGGTGTCTAGCAACACATCATTGCTACCCAAGTGACAAGATTGTCGGTGATTCGACTAAACCTTTATGATCATCACCGATATATGCCATTGTCCCTTTGTCCAAGATATCAAGACTAAGCACGAGACATGGAATGTGTCACTCTCGTATAGCCCAATCTTTGGTTTCTTGATTACCGAGTAGACCAACTTAAACTGATGACATTGATATCGTATATCAACTCATCCGAGCATGGCCATGCATTTTCTAAGTCTCACTCTATCAAGGGGCCCGAAGATATCACTCCCGTTACATAGGAGGGACAAATCCCATCTTGATCATACAAATCCCTCCGCATGATATGTGACATACCCAATGACCTCCTTCAAGTTCACTCAGTTACGAGCAACAAAGGAAAGTATCAAAGTATGTGACTCACATGTAGGGAACCTTGATGATCTTAGGTCGAAGGACTACATATGCCATGATCACTATGAGAATCACTTATGACACTCGTATAACGATCCATGTAGTGTTCTCATGGTGGGTCGGTCCAGTACACAAGTTCTCCAACTTGTACCCATATGTAGACTACATATCTCATATTAGTCTCCACATATGCTAGTCATTATATATTATTGCAACCCGCTCCACAGTAATACTAGACCAGGGACTTTTAAGAATATCATTATTCTAGGGTTACAATTATGTTTGTTAAGTTACACAGGAACAAAACAACAAACATAATTGCTGGATTAATGCCTTAATAAAATATCATGACTCAATGTGCAAAAATACAATCATCTCATGATTGGCTTTTGGGCACAACACTAACATAGACCTCATCGGGGCCACTCCCGATGGCACCTGGAGGAGTGAAGTTCTGCATAGTGACAATGGATTACTTCATTAAATGGGTCGAGGCAGAACCCCTAGTAACCATGTCGGCAAAGGATATACAAAAATTCATCTGGAAGAACATTATATGCAGATTTGGCATACCGAGGGTGCTAGTGGCCGATAATGGTTCCCAATTCATGGACAAGGGATTCCAAGAATTCGTCACCAACCTCGGGATAAAAATGCACTTCGCCCTGGTAGCCCATCCCCAGAGCAACGGACAAGTAGAGGTATCCCTATCAAGGCCCCGAAGGGCCATGGGTGAGACACCTTTGTCACTCATCTTCGGCATAGAGGCTATTATCCCTATCGAGGTAGTACAGCCATCAATCAGAATACAAGTGTTCGACGAAGGAGGGAATGACCTCAGATTGAGAACTAAGCTCAACCTAATTGATGAACACAGAGAGGTGGCTGAACTCAAAAGGAAGGCCTTTCAGCAAAGAGTAGCCACAGCCACGAACTTGCGCATTAGGCCAAAAGAAATAAGGAAAGGGGACCTCGTTCTCCGAAAGGCCGAGTTCCAACCCTGAAGGCCGTCCCATAGGGTACTTCTAGCGAACCGGAAAGAGCCTTAGTTGGTCCTTGATGAAGTCCGAAATGGAGTCTATAAGCTTGGCGACCCCGAAAGTGGAGAATTAAAAAATACATGGCATTCGGACGCCTTGAAGAAATTCTATACTAAGAATTTTGGAAAGAAATTGTACAAGTTAGAAACATTTTCTAACCACAAAAATTTTCTTCCACCAAAGAACTCTCGCTGAACAAGGCTTAAGCAAGAAGCGTGTGAAATTTACTTATTCCCTTTGAAGTTGATTGGGTTATTTTCCCAAAAAGTAAGTTCGTCACAGGTAGGCCAAAAACTAGGCCACAATTTTGCTCAAGGGAATTCGTCGAAAGTGAACATTTTTCCGAAGACGGCTAAAAAAGCAAGCAAAATGTATTTTCCGAAGTCCCTTGACCGAAATTGGTCGGGATAACTGGGAAATAAAAGTTATTGCTCAAAGACTTAGCCAAATTCTGGAAGAAGGAAAAAATTTCACTGAAAAAAGCCTTATTACAAGGAGAAGGTTACAAAAAGAAAGATTACAGAGAACGAAAAAAAAAAGGCAAAGGCCCTAAGACATCTAAGGGATCTCGGTGTCATGGGAGGCTCCAGCTCCTGTGTCTTTAGCCGCCGCCTTCAGTGCCGGAGGAGGGGCAAATGGCAGGTTGAGGAGCTCAATTTTTGACCAAGTCCACCGAGGCCCCTCGGGAATGTCTAGGGCAGCCAAAAAGGAAAGGCCGAGATTTGGGTATTTCTTCAAAACTTGATGCCAAGCCAGACAGAAGCTGTCCTGGAAGGCAATCTTGGTCGCCTGGACGGCTTTGTCTTCCTCGAGCGACAAGTCTTCTAATTCATTCTGGAGATCAGCAACCTCCTTCTTTAGTACCTTCACCTTCTTCTTCTTCGGTTCCTTCTTCAGAGAGTCGACCTCGGTGTGAAGCTCGGCTTTATTAGCGAGCGCCTTCACCAGGAGAGCAGAGTCCTCCTCTTTTCCCTTTTGATAGGCCTCGTTGGCCGAAGTTAGGCTCAATACCTTCACGCTGAGGTCGGACATCTTCTGGAAAAAATCCTTTAAGAGCTCTTCTTGGCCCTTCAAGAATTCTTCCCGAAGTTTGGCAACCTCCTCCTTGGCTATCCGGCCCAACTCTGCATTTTTAACAACAAAGTTGGCGTAGAAGACCTTGGCCTTCTCCAAGCGATCTTACGTCCAGGTTCGGACCGAAGCTTGCTTTGCCACCAAAGCCCGAAGGTATCCACTATACCCTAGGAGCTGCAAAAAAGGAGAAGATACTTAGTCAAATATGCATAAGGAAACCAAGCACTTAGAAAAATGTGGAGAAAAAATAAAGGGCCTGAAGAAGTACCTGGGCAGCATGCTCAGAAATTTTTGAGGCGGGGGTCTCCTCGTTCACATACTCTTCGGCAACCGCTTTCAAGGAAGCCTGGGTGACTACGCCCCTCACCATATGGGGAGCCATTTGCTGGCAGTCCTGGAAGAACAAGTTCATGTCCTCCATGAAAGACTAGAAAGGCTCCCTCGGAACCTTGTCCTTCGAGATGTGGGAATCCCAAAGAGCCCGCCTTCGGGCATGGTCCACCATCCAGGATGAGGGCGCCAATTCTCTTGCAAAGATAAAGTACAAGTCTCATTAAGACAAAGCCTCTTAGTCATATATCAACAAAGAGTAAGAGTAAAAGCGTCTATGGGACAAACCTGGCGCAACCTCAGGGATGTCATCATCGAAGTCCCTAACCTCCTCCACCTTGGCAGGGACGTGTTTGCCCTTGGTTCTTCGGTGCTCTTCGAACTCCTCAGCAGAAGGGTCTGTTGCCGAAGAACCCAAAGGATCTGCCGAGGTGGCGGGACTCCGAGAAACCACACTGGTGGCAACCTCGGTCGGCAAGACAGCTGGGACTTCGGGCTCGCCACCAACCTCCTCGATGTCTTCCGGCGGTGGGGGAAGGGCGTCCTTCTTCACCCTCTTGGCCGAAGATGGCCCACTCTCGGACATCTTACGCCTCCCGGAGGCGCCCTTCTTTGTCTGTTCCCCCTTTTTGGCTTGGCCGAGAAAAAGGGACTTGTAGTAGGCAGCAGACTCGTTGCCCATCTCTGAAAAAGAAGGAAAACATCAGTGCAAGTCCAGACGGATACTTATACTGAAAAATTTGAAAGGAAACTTACTTTCAAAAAAGGCTTCATAAGTATGCTCCCCCCGAAGGAGCAACACTAGCCATGACTCCTTCCCGTCGATGGCAGGAGCTGGCATGCTGAGATTCGTCTTATGCTCCTTGACTAGCCCCAGCTCCCGAAGGACCTCCTCGGTCATAAGTCTCCACATGAAGGGGAGGGGGTAGAGGGAGAGTGGAGGGACCTCGACATCCTAGTCGGCGATAGCATGGATGCATCTGTCGAAGTCCACAAACCTGACCGCCAACTCGGGAGTTAGCAGCTTTTTGGGGTCCACAACATCCATCTGCAGCTTTCCCCGAGCCCACTTAGTCAGAACGTGCGACCAAGCCTCCGCCACTTTCAGGAAGAAGAACTTCCTTTGCCACCCTCGCCAGCTATCTTTGGTAGCGAAGGTGAACATATATTTTTTGCTCCTAGATCCTCGAGGTAGCATGAAATAGAAGCCACCCTTCGGGACCGGATAGAGCTTGTAATACTGCATGAACAGGATGAAGTGGGGTTCTATTCCGAAGACCCCACACATGCAGAGGAAGGCATTCAAATAGCACTATGAGTTGGGAGGAAGCTGATTCAT
This sequence comes from Aquilaria sinensis, assembly GCA_005392925.1. Lineage (NCBI taxonomy): Eukaryota > Viridiplantae > Streptophyta > Magnoliopsida > Malvales > Thymelaeaceae > Aquilaria > Aquilaria sinensis. The sequence goes on along the minus strand of SMDT01001576.1, from coordinate 66,285 downwards.
GGCTATGCCATGAAATTGGAAAAGGTCACAAATCATCCTCGGTGTGTGAAACCGAAGTCCAGCCTTCAGTTAGGCTCAGAAAATGATAACCTCGTCATCGTAGTTCATAAAACTAAAATGGCCGAGACAAGGTAACCTTGTGACGGCATAGGAAGGAAGAAAGAATTTGGTTGTCCACTTCGCTAGTTTTGCCGGAGTGGAGCAACAAGGGTGAGACATAAGAGGTTGCCAACTCTCGGGGATGGGTGTGATAGACATAAGGGGGACAGGTGAAGAGATAATTGGCAAAAAAGCCACTTCGGGTAAAAAAATTGAGGGACTTCGGGAAGAATAAAAACAATTTCGAGAAGCTAGAAAAAGCAAAAACTGAAGAAACCAAGGGACCTCTAGAATGAAAACCCACCAAAAGTCTTGCCAAAATCAGGGTTTGAAGACGCCATCATGAATGGTGGCCGGAAATCGCTCCGCTGCTAGCACTGCCGCAAAAGGAAAGGGGAAAGCACGAAAACTAATGAGAGTAGAACAAAGGCAAAAAGAGAGAAAATGAGGATTATGACGGAGGAAGGTATATATTGACCAAGGAAGGGTAGTCGAATCGATGCCACAATTGCTCCGCGAAGGCGAACCGTCACCATAATTGCCCTTCGCACACGAAAAGACGTGACTGGTGTAACCAATGTGACCGCCCCCAACCATCGCACGCCATGTGTCATCCAGCACAAGAAACTAGGACATGGTTTTTGACACCCTGAAAACCCGGGCACGTCGCTGCAGACTGACACGCCTGGTTACGAGACGTGACGGTCGACTGACCTACAGCAGAAAAAGTAAAGAGATTGGGCACCTCGAGAACACCAAAGTTTAGACAATGACACATGGCCGGACAGGACGTGTCTTCGGGCAACGAAGTATCTTTTTCACAAACGTCATACCACGAGTCCTGAAAGTCGCCCCAGAAGGTTTACAGCTGAAGTCTCCACTTCGGCTTTCTGAGGGGGTCGATGTGATAGCCGAAGTGCTATCGACCCTTTAACCTGTGAACTTCGGCCAAATACCACGCTCAGGAAATCCAGCGTCACCCGTCAGTAGTACTAGTACCGACCTAGTAGGGAGGAAGTATGACGCCTCAGACATATGACCTTGGTGGCCCACTAGCACCCTCGGGGATGACAGTACTGATCTTGGGAAAATAGCGCGTCGCCTCCCTTGGAAAAGCGGCCAAATCACCTTCGGGGGAGAAGGACCAGCCACCTTTAGTAGGAGAAAATCCCCCCGAACGAGGAGCTTCAGTGCTAAGGAAACCCCCGAACCACTGAGATGACTTCAGGAGAAGGGTCCTTATTCCGAAGGGTGACTTCAAGTAAAGGAGACCTCGGGAGTACGGAAGAAGCATTTAAAGAGCCTCTGACATGTCACCCACACACGCTACACGCCGCCCTCATATGTGCTCTGACACGCCGACACCGCCTACGTCTTGTCATGTAGGGCTATTCCTGCCCTAGCCCATGGCCCGAGGAGCCTACAGGCGGTTAGAGGCCCCCACACCAAAAAGTGCAGATTACATCCGACCGAACACGTGTCGCAATTTGAACGGACTACGTCCTCTTATATATATTAGGGAAATGGTCTCAGCAAGTGATCTCTCCTCCTCAGAAAAAAACACACGCAGGCAAGAACCTTTGGCCTCCATTACTCTCTCTCCACTTCCAAAAATACTAACTTGGGCGTCGAAGGCTCCTCCCCGGAAAGTCTCCGGGGACCTCCTTACCCCTATTTTCTGAGTGTTTCAGACAGGTCCTCCTGGGAAATCTCCACTTCAGACGTTATCCCTCACTAGAAGTTCCTCCTAATTTCTCCATGTCACACAACGAAGATGCTGCTGGGATCACTACACATATCAAACATGCTTGGAATGCCTCCAAATTTCATAGACACATAGCACATGTTGCATAGATCACAACCAACTATCACAAGCCAATCTATGATGTCTTGTAACATCAATCCAATCCTCCCAATTCCTCTAGTCAACCATAATTCAACCAAAACCTTTAACTAATGCCATAGCTAAAACCACTCGAATTCTTCAAGCAAACTCAAGCTATTGGCATTAAATGAACTTGAAAACATACTCCCCTTACCTCAACTCCAAGTAACATGCAAGAATCAAGCTCCCTTTCAACCAATCAAGCTCACCAAAGTTCTACACCAATTCCAATCCAAAAAAAAAAAGCACTAATCACTAAAAGTTCATTCTCTAACCAAAACCCAAGCTTCAAACTAACTAATAAACATGAATTCAATCAAGATCACCAAGGCTATACACCTTGAATTGCACCTCTTGACACCAAGATCACTTGATTCCATGCTTAATTTGAGAGAAAAATGAGTGAGGGAAGGATGAAAATGTGGTTTTGCTAGCCTCCCCCTTCTCTTTCCCTTCTTAAACCCTTACTTAGCATCAAGGTCACCAAGGTTTCAAGTTTAATGCAATTAAGCCCTCCATCTTTATAACTTAGTCATTCTTGATTAAATTATTGTTTATTCTTTAAGTTTGAGTTAAGGTTGAAAGTTAAATTATAAAAAAATCATTTTAAAACACTCAGGAGTCGTTTCGGCTATTCAAGATGCAAAATTACCATTTTGCCCCTGAACTTGGTTCAGTGCCTTATTTTTCTCAAGACTTAGTGAACTTTGCTAAACTTCTCTATTCTTGCTATGTAAACTTGAATTAAGGTTCTAAACTTAATTTAATTCACCTTACCTTCCTCAATTTCGCTTCCCACTAGAAGGACCATAACATTCTCATTCTCCCTTCCTTCTTCAATTTGGTCTCCCAAATTCCGCTACGACTTCGGAAAAATACTAGGATATCTTTTCAGCATATCCTGCTCTATCTCCCAGGTAGCTTCCTCCTCAGTATGGTTAGACCAAAGGATCTTTACCATCGAAATCCACTTAGTCTGCAATTTCTTGACTTGCCTATCAAGTATCTGAATGGGTTTCTCCTCATAGGTCAAGTTTTCTTGAATGGGTATCACTGAAGGATTAACTACCTGTCCCTATTCCACTGTGCATTTTTGAAGTAGACTAACGTGAAACACGTTATGCACTTTGGATAGGTTAGGTGGTAATGCTAACCGATAAGCAACTTTCCCAATCTTCTCCATTATTTCAAAAGGTCCAATATACCTAGGAGCTAACTTGCCCCTTTGCCCAAAACGGCTAACTCCTTTCTTGTGCGACACTTTCAGAAGTACCTTGTCCCCAACTTCAAAACTCAAGTCTTTTCTTCTCAAATTTGCATACTTGGTCTGCCTGTCATTGGCTGCTTTAATTCGCTTCTGAATTGACTTGATCTTACCTGTGGTATCAATGATAATCTCAGGACCAATAACTGCTATGTCTGAAGGATCTGCCCAACAATGAGGTGTCATACATCATCTTCCATACAGAGCCTCATATGGTGCCATACCAATAACAGTTTGATGACTATTATTATAAGCAAACTCGATCAGTGCTAGATGCTGATCCCAATCACCTTTAAAATCAATAGCACACATCTGTAACATATCCTCTAAAGTCTGAATCACTCTCTTAGGTTGCCCATCAGTCTGAGGATGAAAAGCAATACTGAGACTAACCTTGCTCCCCAATGCTTCTTGAAAAGCATTCCAAAATTGTGATGTGAACCAATGATCTCTATCAGATATACCATGGAGTCTCACAATCTCCTTGAGATACAACTGAGCTAACTTCTCCAATGTATAAGAAATCTTGATAGGTATGAAGTATGCCGACTTCATCAGTCTATCAACCACTACCCATATAGCATCATGCTGACTCCGAGTATTCGGTAACCCCACTAGGAAATCCATAGTAACAGATCCCTGTTTCCTCACTGGCAGAGGTAAACTCTGAAGTGTGCCTGCTAATTTTTGATGTTCAGCTTTCACCATCTGACATGTCAAACACTTTGCTACATGTCCTCTTACATCCCTTTTCAATCCTGGCCACCAAAAATGTGTCTTAAGATCTTGATACATCTTACTAGTACCAGGGTGGATATTCAAAGTACTACTGTGTGCCTCCTGTAGGACTTGCTGCCTAAGTCCATTCACATTCGGTACATAGAGACGATCTCCATAATGTAATATTCCATCCTTGTATCTGATTTCCTTCCTCATAGTGCCAAGCTTCGCTTTTCTTGAAATTTTCTTTGACAATGGATCTTTCATCTGAGCTTCTTTAACTCTAACTAACCAAGCTGACTGCACTTCCAAAATCTAGATTAGGGATTTCTCTCGACTTTGCCATAATTCATGCAAAGCTAAGAAAATGTCCCTCAATACTCCTCTAGAGGAGTTCGTAGCCTGATCCTTAGATAGGATCACTCCCGTGCACTTCCAGCTTAACGCATCTGCTACCACATTTCCTTTACCAGTACAGTACTCAATTGAACAATCATAATCTTTTATGTATTTAATCCATCGCCGCTACCTCATGTTCAGATCCTTCTGGGTAAACAGATACTTCAAACTCTTATGATCGGTGAAGATTTTGAATGACCTTCCCATCAAATAATGCCTCCACAACTTTAGTGCAAAAATTATTGCTGCTAGCTCAAGATCATGAACCGGGTAATTCAACTCATTAGGCCTCAGCTGTCTTGAACCAAAAGCAATCACCTGACTATCTTGCATCAATACACATCCCAAACTAGAACCAGATGCATCAGTATACACTGTAAAAGCTCTATTCGGATCTGGAAAAACAAGTATAGGTGCACTGGTCAATCTTTCCTTCAACTCCATGTAAGCTTCTTCTCACTTCGGTGTCCACTCAAACTTCTGAGTCTTCTTGGTCAAGGCTATCAATGGTGTAGCTATCATAGAGAAATTCTCTATAAAATGTCTGTAGTAACCTGCCAAGCCTAAGAAACTCCTGACCTCAGTAACTGTAGTTGGTCTCTTCCACACAACTACTGCTTGAACCTTTTCAGGATCAACTGCCAAACCCTAAGCACTGATGATATGGCCCAAAAACAGGATCCTCTCGGACCAAAACTCACACTTAGACAACTTTGCATAGTACTAATTATCTTTCAGCACTTGCAAACCTGTTCTAAGGTGCTTCTCATCCTCTGATGTAGACTGTGAATATACCAAAATGTCATCAATGAAAACTTCAACAAACTGATCCAGAAATGGCTTAAAGATCTGATTCATGGCTTCCATAAATACTACTGGAGCATTCATCACACCAAACGGCATAACTGTATATCCATAATGTCCATACCTCGTCTTGAAAGCAGTTTTTGGAATACCTTCCTCCTTAACCCTGATCTGAAAGTACCTAGACCAAAGATCAATCCTGGAAAACTCCTTCGCGCCCCTGAGCCTGTCGAACAGATCATCAATTCTAGGAAGTGGATACTTATTCTTGATTGTCACTGCATTCAACTTTTTATAGTCGATGCACAATCTAAAAGTTCCGGCCTTCTTCTTCACAAATAACACCGGAGCTCCCCATGGTGATACACTAGGCCTTATAAAGCCTTTCTCTAGCAGTTCTTCCAATTGCTTCTTTAACTCATCCATCTCAGGAGCTAACATCCTATAAGGTGGTACTGAAATAAGTTCAACCCCTGGTTGTAGATGGATTGCAAACTCAATATCCCTTTTAGGTGGTAACCCAGGTAACTCTACTGGAAACACCTCAGGAAATTGATTCGCTACAGGAATCTTCTCAAGTTCCTCCTCTACAGCCACTTCATTCAATGAATAATACTCTTCTTCACCAACTATAAGGATGGTATCCATTAGTCTAAGGTGCAAACTCTTGGCACTAGATGCCAATCCTCCCGTGCAAGTCACTCTAGCTCCCTGAGCATTAGTAATGTTGACTGAGTGATTCGCATAGTCAATTTGGGCCTTATGCTTACTTAGCCAATCCATTCCCAACACTAGGTCGTAAGACCTCAATTCTATCACCCACAATTCACAACAAAAATCATGGTCGCCTAACTGCAAGGCATACCTAGTAACCACTTCATTGGCCACAATAAAACCCCTCCCCGCAGTTTTGATGAGTCTCAACTCACCCAAGATTTCTCGCTGCAATTTAAACTTATCTACCAAGGCAGAAGATATCACTGAAAGAGTAGCTCCCGTATCAAATAGCACTCTAACACTACCAATCTGAAAAGTAAAATTACCACAAATGGCGGCTGGTTCTCTGGTCACATGACTCGTCAGGGCAAAAACCCTCGGCTCAACTGCTGCTGCGGCTACACCAGGCTGATTCCCTATGGTGAGGGTATAGGGGGTAAATTTTGAGGTGGACCTGACATCAGTCGAGCTATTGGGCATTGCCTCGCCCAATGTCCTCTCTGACCACAGATATTGCAAACATTTGTCCCCAAAGTACATAGTCTTCCACCATGAAACCGTCTACATCTAGGACATAAACCTGTCTTCCTTCTCTTGGATGGATCTTGGTTTTCCACCATTGGTCACTTCCCAGCACTCTTTCCTAGGTTAGCTGGTCCAACCTCCACCTTTTTGCTAGGTGCCCTCGAATCCTCAAATTCTCTTTCTAAGGCCAACGCTTTATGAACCACTTCCGATAGCTCCTGATATCTACTGTCACCATATACCTCCTGAGTACAGGATTCAAACCTTGGAAGAACTTCTTAGCTTTCAATTCATCATTCCCCATCATGTACCGAGCATACAGGATAAGAGAATTATAGCACTGCTCTTGCCCCCGCACAGACATCTTTCCCTGTATCAGATTCTCAAATAGAATCCTCCTATGATCCTACGCAGCTTCACTGATATACCCCTGTCTGAACTTCTTCTCGAAGTCTGACCACTTGAGCACCTTCTTCTTGCGCTCTGGGCAAGTACCATTACTTTCCCTTAACAACTCCATCGCATCATCCCACCATAGACTAGCCCTTTGATAGCTGAAGTGTTATTGCCCCAACCACCTGGGAACCTCAGAAAAGAGGGAGTCAGATACCTGAGGTGCATGACCTCGGTAACCCGCCAATACCGACCTCAGGAGACTTGCGGATCACCCCCTCCTGAAGGTGACCGAACCAAGCTTCGGGGGAGAAGAACCAACTACCTTATGTAGGAAAAATCCCCTCGAATGACCAGCTTCAAAGCCAGGGAACTTCCCGAAGTAACAGTATGACTCCGGGAAAAGCCCCTCACCACGAAGGGAAATGTCCATCAAAGGGACTTCAGAGGCACACTAGTCACGATCAATGAGTCTCTGACATCACGCCCGTACACCCTGCATGCCACCCTCATATACACTTTGGCGCGCCGCCCCTACCTACGTTCTGTCACGTAGGGCTGCGCCTGACGTAGCTCGTGGCCCGAGGAGCTTGCAGGCGGCTAGAGGACCCCATGCCCAAAGATAAGGATGGCATCCGTCCATACACGTGTCACCATCCAAAGGCCTCACCCCCTCTTATACATACAGGGAAAATGATCACGGAAAAAGTAGGGGCTCTCATCTCTCGCTGCTCCTCCCCTAAAGCCCAAAAAAGAGAATACAGCAGGCAAGAGTCTCTTGTGCTTACTGCTCTCCCTCTTTCTTCACCTCTCCAGAGTACTGACTTGGGTGTCGGAGGCTCCTCCCCGAAAAAAGACTCTGGGGACCTCCTAACCCCTTTTTTTTAAGTATTTTAGGCAAGCCCTCCTGAGGAGTCTCCGTTCCAGGTGCTCCCCCACACCGGAAGCATTCTCCGACTTCACCCCTTCGTAAGAAGTAACTGTTGCCAGCCATGGTACACGGTCCACACAGAGGACCTCCTCTCTGGACTCGCCCACCTCCCCAGAAACCTCTTACTACACTTATCACGACACACAGTGGATTTATTATTGATGATGGCCCCCGCTGCCATCATTTGGCGCCGTCTGTGGGAACACACACCCAGGTCGTTGTTACTGATAACTCGGCGTTCTAAGGACAGGGAGCCCCTGAGGTTCCCGTCCGTGCCAGAGGTCCAACTGGCAACTGAATAACGGCAGCAGGGACAGCCCGACCTGGGGACGAATGTCCTCTAGCTATTGCCATGGCCTTCCTATGTGAATTCCCACGCTCTACCGTGGTCGAAGAAAACACAGCAGTTGGACCGAACCTTGCGTCAGCTAAAATCGGGCTGAAGGTACTCTTCATCAGTGCTTCAACGGAGAGGGGTCCCGTGTCAACTCACAAAAATATGTAAAGCAGAGAACGATGAGATGAGTCCTCGGCGGGAAACATACCCCTCAGAGCCAAACCTGTGGGAGAAACAGGGCTTAAAGGGCCCAGAGCTCCCCGCCGAAGGAGGTCTGCACCCAAGGAAAAGTTGTCATCGGCAACAAGGACAGATGCTCCTCGCCCCGAAGAAGCCATCAGGAAGAAGGCTGCGACTTTACTTCCAAGGACACGACATCACTGTCCAGAGTAACGCGCCTCTGCGCGACGTTATGAAAAGAAGTAAGGCATTCGGGGAAGGTATCAAAGTGGTGCATCAAACTCGGAAAATACTACATCACGTATGAGCCTAGAAGGACAACGAAAGCCCAGGCACTAAATGGACTTCATTACCAAAGTCCCAAAGACAGAAAATGCTGAAACCGAATGAGGGAGACCTAACGAAGGTAGGAACTCCTTGTAAAAAAAAAGCAAAGAATAGCAGAGCGCTTAACCAAGCCCTCAAGGGCCCAAAGGCAGGGAGGTCACCAAAGCAATCAAATGGGGTTACCAAAGTAGTGAGCCAGCCGAGCATGGCAACACTAAATGCAACACCCTCGGACAAAGGAAGGAAAGATCCTTCAAAGAGAGACCTCACAACCAAAAAGTCCCGAAAACCCTCATAAAACGGTGAAAAGTGCGAAGACGTTCTGGACGAAGTTCCCTAATTGAGGAGGAACTATGCTGGTAAAGGAACGCAAGTCTGTAAAAAGCGGGTGCAGGACAATTCATCCAGAAAGCATAAAAATGGCCAAAAACACGCCAGCACCCAAAGACCGCCTTCGGAGTGGATAAGCCCGGAAGATTACCATTGCCTCTTTGCAAGTATGGGGCATAGACTTCACCGGTCCACTCCTGCCAGCTCCCGAAGGAGTGAAGATCCGTGTAGCGGCAGTAGACCACTTCACTACGTGGAGCGAGGCAGGACTCTTAGCGACCATTCCGGGAAAAGATATACAAAAGTTAATCTGGAAGAACATGATATGCAGAATTGGCATACCGACGGTGACCATGGCCGATAATACTTCTCAGCCTGTGGAACAGGGGATTCCAAAAATTCATCACCAACCTCGGAATCAAAATGCACTTCACCCCATTAGTTCAACCCTAGAGCAACAGGTAAGTTAAGGTAGTCAACAGAACTATGAAAGAGGGACCATAAAAGTGGTTAGGGGGAGCAAACAGCAAAGGAATTATCATAACAAACTTCCCAAGGGGCCACGGAGGAGACACCCCTCCCTCATCCTCCGAAAGGCCGAGTTTGAACCCTGAAAATTGACCCATGGCGTACCTTGGCCAAACGGGAAAGGGCCTTATATTTGGTCCTAGAAGAGGTGTCATGCCCCGAACTGCCCCTGGCCCATCTAGGCCTGATTGTTAGAGTCAATACAGAGGAAGTTATTCATACAGAAGGGGCTTTATTAACTACTATGAGCACCTACGGCATGACTCCAGGATCTATTCTGGTACTAGCTTGTCAATTAATTACTTCCTAGGTGATGTTAGGGTGCTCTTTAGGAACAAGCTAGCACCTAAGTGGAATTTCTAGTATTCCATTCATGAATTTATCTTGTTTACATGCATACTTCGTCACAATTCAACATAAGCTTCTCCTGTAATATCTTCACATGCTCATTTCATCCAAGCTACAAGTAGCCATACACTTAATCCATTAAGTGCAGCAGATGTGTGTCCATCAAGTGTACTATTTCAATGCATGGCAACCAAGAAGCCCATATTCCATTTCAAGTTTGAAAAACCATATTTTCATATCCATGAACATCCTGTCAAATCTAGTACACATAACACAATCACCCATCAAGATATTCCACCCGTATGAATTCAAGCATACTTCTCATATATTCTTCCTTCAAAGTCATCAATGTCATAAGTCATCATAATCATCCATCCAAAGCAAAATTCATCATCATAAGTTATCCAGAACAATGCCTATCCATAGAACAGTAAACAAGCATCACCTACTTGGAAAACATACGAAGGAATGCTTCATGTCTAAATTTATCCAGGTTCAAGTTTTACCTACCAAGTTCTCATAACTACTTAAACTTCAACTCATATAAACATGGAACACCATCCACCTTATAGACCTTGTTCCCACAACCTCTAGACTCCATGTCCTACACAGGTAAGTCCACAACATTAGCTTGATTCATAAGCAATCTATACCACATAAGTCACTTTGAACATATGAATATATTGAGCAACACTATACACATACCCAATCCTTTAGCACATCATAACTAGTACTCTGGTACTCTTCGCTTGATCCATCAATCCATCCATTTCTTGAAAAGGTATAATAGGGCGAGTGAGTTATAAAACTCAATAAGAATCCCAATAGCATCCAATGCCTAGTGAGGTAATTATCTCATGACTTTCTTCGTCATTATACGGCTTTCAAAGCCTATCTTGTGCCAAGAATGTAATGGCAATTAATCCGTCTTCCTGCAAAGGAAAACACTAAAATAAAGAAAATACAGATATAGCATAATGGAAATAATAAATATAATAGGGCTCAGCATGCACAAACAATTCAGAGAAGCACACAACACACCCACACACCACCACTCTCGAATCTCGTCTCCTCTAACACCATGGGCATCCGCAAGCATTAGCATTTCTAATAACACCATTCCTGGTCAACCATTTCTTTGATTTATACTGAGCTCATTAACTTGGGACCGAGTTGGCCAAACTCGATGCCAATACCTAAATGCTTGCATAATTACTCATGAGTAAACCATAATTGCCAAAGCAACAATACCTCGCCCATTATGTACTTATGTGCCCAAATATCCAACTAAGAAAGTATCATGAGTCCTAAAAAAAAGTAACAACCACATAGCCTTGACATGCACACCTATGGTCACTTGGTTCTTTGACCATCACATAGGGGCACTAATACTCACAATGAAAGGTCATGGAAAATATACCATGGAGAAAGTGAGTATAGGGATCCTTACCAACATTTTTGTAACCTTTTTGCTCATTGTCTTTATCTTGCTTTGCTTTTTTGTTGTTGTAACTTTGTCTTTGCTTTAATGGACCTATAAAGTCCAAACACTAGCAAGTTAATCTCTTGCTTTTTATTAACCATGAGAACCATAATTTACAAAGAACTCTTGGTTTAACTTAGTCAACCTCAATTTAAAGAGGTAAGGCCCAATTTAGCCTTTTTGTGAACTGAGGCCCATTTTCTGTGAACTCGGGCCAATATTGGCCTTTTCTTTGAATCCAAGCCCAACTTGGTATTCTCTGGAACTTTAGGCCCAACCTGGCCTTTTCTGCACTCAGGCCCAACTTGGTCTTTTTTAGAACTCAGGCCCATTTGGCCTTTTACTTTCTCCCAGGCCCGTTTGGCCTTTTATTTCTTTTCTAGACTTGGCCCAACTTCTCTGTCCAAGTCCCAATTTAATGAAGCCCACTTAGGCAATTTAGCCCATTTTATCAATTTCACCAATACAGCCCAAAATAGCCCATTTAAGAGTTTCTGGACCATTTACAACCAAGAACACTTGGTTTTCAATTTGGGCCTTTAAATTTATCTCTTGGCCGAATTTGCCCCATTATTTCTTTCTTTTACTCAATTTAGTCCCACATTTCCATTATGAACACTTATGCCACCAAGAACACTTGGTTTACACATCATCTTCAAAATTGACACCATGGCCGAATGTCCTCTTCATTATTTTGGTTCATATTTCTTCTAGTAAGTTAATAATGCCAAGAACACTTGGCTTGCACACACATCCACACAAATGGTACTATGGCCGAATATATGCTCTATTCTTTCTTTATGATTTTAGCTACACATTTTACTAGGAACACCTAGCTACCATGAACACAAGGTTTACACACATAACCACCAAAAATGGCACTAAGGCCGAAACTTCTCTTTATTTCTTTCTTTGATGTTTTGTTCCATACACATCAAAGAACTTAAAAATGCCAAGAATACAATGGCTAACATGCACATCCATACCAAACATGACATGGCCGAATGTACACTAGCTACCTTAGCTTACAAAATCTTCCCTTTTTACCTCCGTATCTTGGCTAACACCTTGCATGTTCATAAGAACACCTTACTACCATGAAAACTTGGTTTAAATCCATGTATGCCAAGGTTACCACTTGGCGGAATCTCACCATGCATGTGACCTTCATGGTCTTTTCTTGCACGGCCTCCAAGACTTCAAAACTTGCCAAGAACACATGGCTTTCTTTTATAACCCTCCATGGCCGAATCCTCAAGGGCTTTTCTAGCAAAATCCAAAGATGGCCGAGACATTAGTGATCAATATCTAGCTCAAAAACACATAAAATCACCAAGAAAACTTGGTTCACTTACAACCTCTCACATGGCCAAATCTTCATCTCCATTTTTCTTGATGTTCTTCTGCATTTTCTTGCTTCTCATGGCTTTGAAATGCCATGCATGTTCATGAGCTCTTGAGTTGAGCCCAAGAACACAAAAATCTCCATATGGCCAAATCTTCAAGAGAGCATTTCTTGGACCTTTCGCTTGATTTATTGCTCTAGATGTGTTTAAAAGCTTGAATCACTATGAAAATGTGTTTGCATGTGTAAGAATATGTATTTTTTGGATAGGCCGAGACTTAGATGAAGAAGAAGATGATGGAAGCTAGGAGAAAGAACCATGGCCGGATGTGTGAGTTCTAGAGAGAAGGGAGAGCGTATGGCTTAGAGAGAAAGAGATGTGAGTGAAATGAAAGGTGGGATGGCTGGCTGTAATGCAAATGGAAGGAAATGGGTTTCAAATGCACACCAAATGTGCATTTCATGAAGGGTGGCCGGCCATTTTGAATTCAAAAAGGGGGAAAAGATAGTCAAATGTCAATTAAAAATATTATGAGTGGAGTCCCATCAAACAAATGGTAGTGGAGTTGGTAGTGGACAATAAACAATGCAAAGTGGGGACAAGCATGGGTCAAAAATGATGGGCAAAATATATTTTTTTATGGTGATGGTGGGGGACAAGTCATAATTAAAATAATGTGAGTTGATGTCCATTTAAATAATGGGTAAGGGGATGGCCGGCCATTTGAAAAGAAAATCTGCCATGGAATTGGCCGAATCCCAACTTAATCTTCCACCTTTCTCAATTTGTGCAATTGAGTCCTCCCACAAAAACTTCCTTTGTGCAATTAATTCCCCTAACTTCAAATTTCACCATTTTCATCACCAATTCTCATGGCCTTGGCCAAGTTTAATTCCAAGAGTGTCCAACACTCATTTATGCCCATTCCATAATTAATTTAACATCTCCTGAGCTTACTGAGCTCAATTCCCAATCAGGGAAAAAAAATTTCCATGTCTCCTCAATTTAATTGCTAAGTTTCCAAATTAGGAAACTTTTTGTGCCACCAATCCACTTAACCCGGGACTTAGTCATTTAGCCCTTTCCAGGTGTAACAAGAGGTCCGAAATGGAGTATACAAGCTTGGCGGCACCGAAGGAGGAAAGCTGAGAAATGCATGGCACTCGGAGGCCTTAAAGAAATTCTATACTTAGAATTTTAGATGGGAAATTGTACAAGTAATTTCCTCTAAGTACAGAAGTTTTCCCCTATACTCGCCAAACAAAGGTGAAGTCCATTGACTCCCGAAAGTCTTGTCTTCCTCCTGAAGTTGACTGGGATATATGCCTAAAAAAGGTGAAGTCCATTGACTCCCGAAAGTCTTCTTTTAGTTGACTGGGTTCTATGCCCAAAAAAGGTGAAGTCTATTGAGTACGGTCAACGAGTGCAGGCTGAAAATTTGCCTAAGGGAACTTCGTCAACAACGAGCGTTTAGCCAAAGGTTGACCGAAGAAACGAGCCAAAAATACGTTTCTGAAGTCCCTTAATCGAAAGTGGTCGGGACAACTGGGAAACAAAAATTGCTCGTATTTTTCCGAAAGTCCTTCGACCAAAAGTGGTCAGGACAACTGGGAAACAAAATTGCTAAAAAAGACTTAATCGATTCATGAAGGAAAATTTATTGAAGAAGGTCTTGATACAAGAAGAAGGTTACAAGAAGAAGAAGTACAAAGAAAAAGAAGAAGGAAAAGGCCCTAGAATATCTAAGGGTCCCCGGTGGCATGGGAAGCTCCAGCTCCCGTATCTTTGTCCGCTGCCTTCGTTGAGGGAGGAGGGACAAATGACAGGTTGAAAAGCTCAACTTTTGACCAAGTCCACCATGGCCCCTCGGGAATATCCAGGGCAGCCAAGAAAGAAAGGTCGAGGTCTGGATATTTCTTCTGAAATTGATAACGAGCTAAGCAAAAGCCGTCCTGAAAAGCAACCTTGGTAGCCTGAACGGCTTTGTCCTTTTCAACGTCCAAGTCGTCTGCCTCATTCTAAAGATCCGAAACCTCCTTCTGAAGATCTTCAACCTCCTTCTCCAGCTCCTTTATCTTCTTCTTCTTCTTCGAGCCCTTCTTCAGCGACTCGACCTCGGCTTAAAGGTTGGCTTTCTCGGCAAGAGCATTCGTCAGGAAAGCAGCTTCTTTTTCCTTCTCCTTCTGAACAGCCTCGTTGGCTGAAGTCAGGCTCACAACCTTCTCACCAAGGTCGGACATCTTCTTGGAGAAATCCTCCAAGAGCTCCTCTTGGCCCTTCAAGAATTCCTCCCGAAGATTGGCAACCCTCTCCTTGGCTATTCGGCTCAACTCGGTGTTCGTCACAACCGAGTTAACGCAGAAGACCTTAGCCTTCTCAAGTTTATCTTTGGCCCAAGCTCAGACCGAAGACTACTTTGCTGCCCAAGCCCTAAGGTATCGGCTATACCCCAGGAGCTGCAAAAAAGAAGGAGAGAAGTTACTTAGTGAAATTTACAAGGAAAGCCAAAATACTTATACAAAAAAGTGGGAAGGAAAATGAAGAGGCCTACCTGAGTAGCATGCTCAGAAACTTTGGCAGCAAGGGAGTCCTCGGAGGCACACTCCTCGGCAACAGCCTTGAAGGAAGCCTGAGTAAGCACCCCCCTCACCATTTGGGGAGCCATGTCCCGACAATCCTTGGAGAACAGATTCATGTCCTTCGTGAAAGACCAGAACGGCTCCCTTGGAAGTTTATCTTTTGGGACGTGGGAATCCCGAAGAGCCCTCCTTCAGGCGTGCTTAATCTTCCATGTCAGGGGCGCCAAGTCCTCTGCAAAAAAGAAACAAGCATATGTCTCATCAGGCAAAAAGTCCCTTCATTATGAAAGACCGTGAGATCTCAAGTTACAAGGGGATAAGAGACAAACCTGGTGCGACTTCGGCACAGTCGTCATCAGAGTCCCGAGCCTCCTCCACGTTGGTAGGAACATATTTGCCTTTACCTTTTTGGCATTTCTCCAACTCCCCGGAAGAAGGGCTCTCTGCCAAAGAGCCCACAAGATCTGCCAATGTGGCGGGACTCAGAGAAGCTGGAAGGGCAATCACCCTAGCATGAACCCCGGCGGCAGTTTCAGGCTCGGCAAAAATTGTAACCTTGGTGGAAGTTGCAATGACATCACCAACCTTGGTGGACGTTACAATGACATTACCAACCTCCGTGGAAGTTGCAATGACACCAGCCTCCGCTGCATCCTCCGGGGGTGGAAGAAGGGTGTCCTTCTTCACCTTCTTGCCTAAAGACGGTCCGCTCCCAGTAGTCTTGCGCCTCTTGGAGGCGCCTTTCTTCTTTTGTTCTCCCTTCTCGGCCTGACCAAGGAAGAGAGACTTATAGTAGGCAGCGGACTCATCGCCCATCTCTGAAAAAAAAGAAAAACATCAGCGTGAGTCCAGACAGGGACTTATGCTGAAAACCTTGAAAGAAAACTTATTTTCAAAAAAGGCTTCATAAGTGAGCTCGCTCCAAATGAGCTTCACCAGCCATGAATCCTTCCCCTCGGTAGCAGGAGCTGGCATGCCGAGATCCGTCTTATGCTCCTTAGCCACCCCCAACTCCCGAAGGACCTTTTCGGTCATGAGTTTCCACATAATGAGCAAAAGGTAGAGAGAGCGTGGAGGGACCTCGACATCCCAGTCGGTGACAGCACGAATACATCTATCGAAGTTCACAAACCTCGCCGCCAACTCTGGAGTTAGCAACTTCTTGGGATCTACGACATCCATCTCCAACTTTCCCCAAGCCCACTAGGTCGAAACAAGTGACCAGGCCTCCGCCACCTTCAGGAAGAAGAACTTCCTTTGCCACCCTCACCAGCTATCTTTGGTAGCGAAGGTGAACATGAATTTCTTGCTCACAGATCCCTAAGGTAGCATGAAATAAAAGCCACCCTTTGGGACCGGATAGAGCTTGTAATATTGCATGAACAGGATAAAATGGGGTTCAACCCCGAAGACCCCGCACATGCAGAGAAAGGCATTAAAATAGCAGTACGAATTGGGAGGAAGTTGATTCACAGCTATGCCATGAAATTGGCAAAAGTCACAAATCATCTTTGCAGGAGGAAACCGAAGTCCGGCCTTCAGTTGGACTCAGAAAACGGTGGCCTTGTCCTCCCGGTTCATAAAGCTAAAGTGTCTGAAGTGGGGTAACTTCATGGTGGCGTAGAAAGGAAGAAAAAATTTAGTTGTCCACCTCTTTCATTTCTCAGAAGTGGAACAACAAGGGTGGGACATAAGAGGTTGCCAGCTCTTGGGAATAGGCGAAGACATGGTTGACCAAAAAAGAGACTTCGAAAAGAAGAGAAACGACTTTAGAAAATTTTAAAAAAAGTGAAAACTGAAAGATCTCTAGAGTCAAAACCCACCAAAAGCTTTGCCGAAGTCAGGATTCCTAGACGCCTTCATGAAAGTTGGCCGAAAATCGCTCTGCCGCTAACACCATCGCAAAAAGGGAAAAAAAGGCATAGAAGCAGATGAGAGGAAAGTGAGACCAAAGGAAAATAGATGAGGAGTATGACAGGAGAAGGCTTATATAGATCGAAAAAGGGCAGCCAAAAGGGCATCATAACTGCTGCGGGAAGTCGAAACGTCGCCATAATTGCCCCTCGCGTGCAAAAAGGCTTGCCCATCCCAACCAGCACCTACCATGTGTCGACCGACACCAAAAATCAGGACACATTTTCTAACATCCCGAAAACACAGGCACGTCGCTCCAGGACTGACACGCCTAGTTCCAAGACGCAACGATCCACTAACCTATGGAAGAAAAAGTGAAGAGGTTGGGTATCTCGAGAAGACCAAAGGGCAAACAGGTGACACCTGCCTGAACAAAGCCTACCCCCTAGGTAGCGAAGTGCCTCTCCTACAAACATCACACTCCGAGTCCCATAAAATGCTCCTGAAAGGATCACTAGCCGAAGTTTCCACTCTGGCTTTCCGAGGGGGGCATGTGATAGCCAAAGTGCTATCACCCCAACCACCTGGGAACCTCAGAAAAAAGGGAGTCAAATACCTGAGGTGCATGACCTCGGTAACCTGCCAATACCGACCTCGGGAGACTTGCAGATCACCCCCTCCTGAAGGCGACCGAACCAAGCTTCGGGGGAGAAGAACCAATTACCTTCTGCGGGAAAAAGCCCCCCGAAGGACCAGCTTCGGAGCCAGGGAACTTCCCGAAGTAACGGTATGACTCCGGGAAAAGCCCCTCACCACGAAGGGAAACGTCCATCAAAGGGACTTCAGAGGCACACTAGTCACCATCGAGAAGTCTCTGACATCACGCCTGTACACCCTGCACGAGGCATTCATATGCACTTTGGCGTGCCACCCCTACCTACGTTCTGTCACATAAGGCTGCGCCTGACGCAGCTCGTGGCCCGAGGAGCTTACAGGCGGCTAAGGGACCCCACGCCCAGAGATACGGATGGTATCCGTCCATACACGTGTCGCCATCCAAAGGCCTCACCCCTCTTATACATACAGGGAAAATGGTCACGGAAAAAGGGGGCTCTCTTCTCTCGCTCCTCCTCCCGTAAAGCCCAAAAAAGAGAATACAGCAGGCAAGAGTCTCTTGTGCTTACTGCTCTCCCTCTCTCTTCACCTCTCCGGAGTACTGACTTGGGCGTCAGAGGCTCCTCCCCGGAAAAAGACTTCGAGGACCTCCTAACCCCTATTTTCTAAGTATTTCAGGCAGGCCCTCCTGAGGAGTCTCCGCTCCAGGCGCTCCCCCACACCAGAAGCATTCTCCAACTTTACCCTTCGCGGGAAGTAACTGCTCCCGGCCATGGTACACGGTCCACACAGAGCACCTCCTCTCTGGACTCACCCACCACCCTGAAAACCTCCTGCTGCACTTATCACGACACACAGTGGATTTACTATTGATGATGGGTCCTGCCACCATCACCCTTCCTCTCAGAAAGAAAGGCACTAGAATCATCTTCTGCTCTGACTCATAAACACCACAAGTGAAAATTCTATTCATTATGGACAACCAGTCGTCTACTCTGTCAGGATCACCTATCCCATCAAATCGGTGGATCTACAATCATAAATTTCTCCAACAATCTCATCTATTGTGGAGTGTCTCCCCTCCTTAGAGCCTCCATCACGTCTGGTTCTTCTTCCTCCTCATGAACATGATTTCTGCATTCATGAGCCCTAGGCACATGTTGTTGCTCAGCATGCCTTTCCTGATCCTATTGTGTGTCATTCTCCTCTTGGACAACACCTCTGTCCTCATAATCTCTGAACATCTCAGTCACAAGGGTGTTCATACCCTGTGCCACTTAGACCATAGTCTATGTCAACCCCTGTAATACCCTAGATGTCTTATCCAGCCTTGCCACAACTGGGTCACTAGAACCTTCACTAGGTTCCTTAGTTCCCCTTGAAGCTCTTGACCTAGTGTCAACCATAGCAACCTGCAACCACAGCCAAACAACATTCCCCAGATGTTGGCCAGTACTAACTTCCTAGCACTTGGACTTTCCAAACTAGATCTCAGTCTTAGCCTCCAATATCTATGAAATAAGTCCTAAGCTCTGATATCAAAAACTGACACGGCCATCCTTGTCCCCTGCCTAGGAATCCCTGTGAGAGCTGGTCTCATGGTGGATTATAATTAGCTAGTTGTGTGTGTGTGCGGATTAAATCCCGTGAAACTAGTTGATTAACCTAGAATATGCAGTATGCATGCTCTTTATGCTTTGACTTGGTTTATTAAAACCTTAAAACATTAACTTGGCCAAGTAATTTCTGCACAAAATAAGTATAAATAGCCAAAGCATACAAAATGAACATTTGTGTGAGTTTACTACACATAACAACTCGTGAGAACATTCATACATAAAGTAGACTAATGCCCTCACCCAAGAGCAATACTATCTACAGCCAAAGGAAGATACTAGTTAGTATTGTTACTTGACAAACAAGCCAACTAAATACACCATGTAGACTAGAATCACAAGGATTCTCAAATGTCATACCTATACACACAAAAGAACACTACCGCGATAATCCTCAATGATTACCTAGTCCAGCAACTTTAGTCTTTACATAACATAACTAGGGAGTGAGAATTTGACAATTCTCAGTAAGGGGTCTTTAGTGTACTTGTAAGAAAATTACTAGGACTGGACATATGATGGACATATGTAAACTTGCTGCGAGCTCACACAGCATGAGGGTCTGATATATGCACATATAACTATGCCATAAAAACCTCTCCTCAACTAGTCCTCCTCATGGTGAATCATTCCGTGCCTAGCGAGTTCTGATTAATAACCCGCTCCTAGCAAGCCGAAGCTTATTGGATGCAATCATGTAGCCTTTCCATAGTCGTTATGCAGGGGAATTATAGAGGAACTTTGTAGACTAGGCCATAAGACCTTTTATTGTTGACTAGATCAACAAGGTTTCACCTTGCAACCTCTTGGCTATGGCACGACTAGGTTGCGAAGGGTTCTAAACCTCTCACCTGGGCTAGTGATACCTTGTTGTGATCATTGCAACATAGTTTCCTTCAAAACTTGCCTTTACTTTGAGTTAATATAAATCTAAAACTGGGGCATTTTAAGTGTTTTTAAAAATGGAGGTGATAGTACTCCCTCTTAGTTTTGTTTGGAATCTTGAATCACCTCAATCGGACACCGGAACAAAAAGTTATGCCAAAAACAAAACCGTGTGTCAAATGCTGTCTGGGTGAAGCGTCACCACAGTTGTCGACGTTCTGCCAAATTTCTAAGGTCTTGGTGATGTGTCATGGGAACTCGTAGGGATTGGCGACGCGTAGCCAAACCTGCAAAATACCCAGAAAAACTCCGGTTTTGCTGCTATGAACTTTGGACACTTCCTACACATATCAAACATGCTTGGAATGCCTCCAAATTTTATATACACATAGAACATGTTGCATAGATCCCAACCAACTATCACAAGCCAATCTATGATGTCTTGTAACATCAATCCAATCCTCCCAATTCCTCTAGTCCACCATAATTCAACCAAACCTTTAACTAATGCCATAGCTAAAACCCCTCAAATTCTTCAAGCAAACTCAAGCTATTGGCATTAAATGAACTTCAAAACATACCCCCTTAACTCAACTCCAAGTAACACACAAGAATCAGGCTCCCTTTCAACCAACCAAGCTCACCAAAGTTCTACACCAATTCCAATCCAAAAAAAAGCACTAATCACTAAAACTTCGTTCTCTAACCAAAACCCAAGCTTCAAACTAACTAATAAACATGAATTCAATCAAGAACACATTTCTTACCTCATTCAAAAATAGGGGATGTGGAAAAACACCTTTCCAAGCTTCAAAATCATGGTTTCAAGCTTGAAATTGGCTCCTCCAAGCTTATACACCTTGAATTGCACCTTTTGACACCAAGATCACTTGATTCCAAGCTTAATTTGAGAGAGAAATGAGTGAGGGAAGGATGAAAACGTGGTTATGGTAGCCTCCCCCTTCTCTTTCCCTTCTTAAACCCTTACTTAGCATCAAGGTCACTAAGGTTTCAAGTTTAATGCAATTAAGCCCCCCATCTTTGTAACTTTGTCATTCTTGATTAAATTCTTGTCTATTCTTTAAGTTTGAGTTAAGGTTGAAAGTTAAGTTATAAAAAATCATTTTAAAACACCCAGGACACGTCCTAGCTATTCAGGATGCAAAATTACCATTTTGCCCTTGAACTTCGTTCAGTGCTTTATTTTTCTCAGAACTTAGTGAACTTTGCTAAACTTCTCTATTCTTGCTAAGTAAACTTGAATTAAGGTTCTAAACTTAATTTAGATCACCTTACCTTCCTCAATTTCACTTCCCACTAGAAGGGCCATAACAAATTCCCTCACCCAAGAGCAATCCTAGAGTCGAGGACTCCTCATAACATAGACTATCGAGGCAACTAAAAGTACATTATAAATACAAGCCTCTACTGAGATCTCCTTGACTTAACTCCCACCTTGGATACACGTCCTAGTGGTGAGTCTCAATAGTCCATTGCCAAGTGCTACTAGGCTTTGTAGCCAAAGGAAGATACTAGTTAGTACTGTTACTTGACCAACAAGCCAACTAGGTATACTAGAATCACCAAGATTCCCATGAGTACAATACCTGTACAAAGGCTGCTACCGCGATAACCCTCAACGGTTACCCAGCCCAGCAACCTCAGTATCTGCATAACAAAACTAGGGAGTGAGAATTCGACAATTCTTAGTAAGGGGTTTTCAGTGTACCTGCAAGAAAATTACTAGAACTAGACATATGATGAACATATGTAAACTTGCTGCGAGCTCACACAGCATGAGGGTCTATTATATGCACATATAACTAGGCCATAAGACCTCTCCTCAACTAGTCCTCCTCACGGTACATCACTCCGTGCCTAGCGAGTTCTGATCACTAACCCGCTCCTAGCAAGCCGAAGGTTACTGGATGCAATCATGTAGCCTTCCCTTAGTCGTTATGCAGGGGAATTATGGTGGAACTTTGTAGACTAGGTCGCGGGACCTCTTTGATGTAGACTAGATGAACAAGGTTTCACCTTGCGACCTCGTGGGTACGGCACGGCTATGTCACAAGGGTTCTAAACCTCTCACCTGCGCTAGTGGTAGCTAATTATGCTTATTTGCAACATAGTTTACTTGCTTGTTGCACAAGGGACTTCAAAACTCTACAAAACTCAAGGAAACTCTTTTATTTTGTGGGACTTTCAGAGGTCTCGGAGTACCCTCGAAATCCTTAGACCCCTAGGCACGCTAAGAACCCCCTTAGGCCTCACTTGGATCAAGCTAGAAAAATGTTAAATTTTTGGTGATTTTGTTTGTCGTGACACGTCGCCACAGTTAGGGACGTTCGGTGACAAATTTCTAGATTGACGATGCATCGCTGGCTTCGACCTGTAATTGGCAACGCGTCGCCAATATGCAGAAATGCAGAATTTGGCGCATTTTGCTGCTATTAACTTTGGACGATTCCTACACATACCAAACATGCATGGAATGCCTCCAAATTTCATACACACATAGAACATGTTGCACAGAGCATAACCAAGTATCACAAGCTAATCTATGATGCCTTGTAACATCAATCCAATTCTCCCAATTCCTCTTGTCCACCACAATTCAACCAAAACTTTTAACTAATGCCACAGCCAAAACCACTCGAATTCTTCAGGCAAACTCAAGCTAATGGCATCAAATGAGCTTAAAAACATATCTCCCTTTCCCCAACTCGAAGTAACAAGAAAGATTCAATCCCCTTTTCATTCAGCCAAGCTCACCAAAGTTCTACACAAGTTCCAATCCAAAAACAAAGCACTAATCATCAAAACTTCACTCTCTAACCAAAACCCAAGCTTCAAACTAACTAACAAACATAAATTCAATCAAGAACACATTCCTTACCTCATTGAAAAATAGGGGAAGTGGAAAAACTCTCAGTGCACCCAATTTTACACACTTGACACCAAAATTACTTGATTCCAAGCACCCAATTTTATTTTACCAAAACTCTCAGTGCAAGATAGCTTAATAAGTATAGGACTTGTCCACTAACTCTAGCACTGATGGTCCTCGTTGTTGCCTAGTACTCAGCATTGGAAACAACCACTAAACTGAGTGTGTCACTAGTGTACTATAGGCTCACGTAACACACTCCTATCACCTAAGGTATACTCTACCCCATGCTCCATCATACTCTAGGGCTCTTTTGATCAGATGGTCAACCAAGAATTGTAAGTCTTGGCACACCCTGGAGTATGAGTCTTCGATACTTCCATCGCTATACTTATAGTATC
Organism: Aquilaria sinensis; assembly: GCA_005392925.1. Lineage (NCBI taxonomy): Eukaryota > Viridiplantae > Streptophyta > Magnoliopsida > Malvales > Thymelaeaceae > Aquilaria > Aquilaria sinensis. The sequence continues at coordinate 42,829 of SMDT01001576.1, read as the reverse complement.
CTTATTGCATGAATCCTGCATACTAAGTCTTCACTTTTTAAGAAACTCGTTACCTTCTAGTGTTCATTAACTACCACACTATGAACTACACCATGCCAAGCTCTTGTTGGGATGATGTGTGGATTCAATCTGTCACCATAACATAATTTTTCCTAGGTGGGATGAAATACCTTCATCACTTTACTTAGCTCATTAATATGGGTTAGCTAGCCATTGGAAACTCGTCTGGTGGCTCATCTATTACAACTCCTCCTAGTGCATTAAAGTGTTTCCTATGTACTTCAGGGTTGGTACTATCCCTTAGAGTTGTCAAACTGACCCGTGAGCCCATTATCCAGTCTTGTGAGTCACATGCCCTTCCTTTATGAGGCACTAAGGTCCAATGAAACTCAGACTTACTTTGGCTCTCGACTAGCTTAACCCATCCAACTCTGACTATGGTTTTAACCCTTAACTTTCTTGTACTCTAATGATTTCCAACAACTACCAAAGTCACAAATATGACCACTTTAGCACAACTATACCTATACTCACTTGGCACTTTCAAACCATTAAGTGAATCACTTAGTTGGGTGAGAGATTCCACTATGGCCATCCTAAGGTCGTATCTTGATTGGTTATAGTGAATTCTTCCACTTGGACCTACCAACTCTACCCCAAAGGGTCTAGGCAAAGCTTACCATTCTTGGCATCAATTGGTCATTCTTGACCTAAGTTTCAAATTTCCAATAACTAACTGGCACAAAAAGCAACTAAAAGCTACCACAAGTTCCTCGGCTCAATCTAGGACATAGTCCTTCACTTACTCAACTAGCCTCACTAGTTGAGCACTTTTCTCCCGTGTGTCATCTTAGTGACCCTTAACTCCGCTTAACCATAGGATGGTGCCCACGATCAAAGACTATCCTTTTGTCAATAGCCGTCATTCCTATTGCTCAAGTTCTCTCACTACGACTTGGTAGCTAAGACCAACCCTCAACAACTATTTTTACTTCTGCTAGCTATAGACTAGGGCATTCAACTAATGACCGAATAAAACTATCCTTCTGTTGACCCTATGGATGAGTTCTTTTCTCCTTGTTTCATTTAGTGAATTCCATTTGCATAACATGGCTGGGAATAAAAATTCAAATCTTACATACTTACCTTTTTTACGTCTTTCTAAATTGTTTTGTTGCTCCATGCTCTATGGAGCCCCTCTAGTTATTTAGCCAACTATTAATGTTGACTAGGCTTACCAAGATAACTTATGAAAGGATGTAGGCTATAAAACCTTAGAACACTTCCAATCTAAGGCATTCAAGGCTCCACTTATGTAGTTTTATGCACTACCAAATTGGTCATAGGCTCTAGGTATCCCTTTAACACTTTGTGCATTTTTAGGTTCTAATGCACTCAGACTCACCTATAGCCCCATTCAAGAGAACTATCTAACATGCCAAATAAGACTATGCCAGTCTATTGATGCCAGAACAACCAACCAAAAATAAAACTACCAATGGAAGGTTTGGAACTTACCTTACATTAGCCTTAACCTACTCATGAGTTCACTATGCCTACCAGTCAAGTGTTGCACCTGTATGGTAGTTTGCTACCACGACCACTTAACTGGCCGAGGTGAAACTTGAACTATTACTCTGGTGTACTAGGTCAACTTCTTGTGGCAACAACTATTAGGGACTTATTCCTGGGCTTGCTTTGTTTTAACCATGCCCATGACCACAAAAATTGGCTTCCTAGGTGCATGCCTTAGAGCAATATCCTTCTTACACCTTGGGCATAAGCCTTACTATCCTCATGATCCATTCTTGATCTTCAGCAAACTTCTACACTATGGGCATGTTGCCCATGCTTCAACTAGGTTAGGTGAGCCAACCTCCACCTTGCCGATCATGTGTTTGACTCCATTAACTCCCTTTTGAGACCTATTGCCTTATCGAACAATTTTTTGATTAAGTTCATGTCCACACTCATAGAGAACATCCGTAATGCTAGCTTATGGCCTTGTTGGTTTTGACCACAAGCCCCTACTCCCATAGTAGAATTGTAAGAGGGTGCTCTTCTACTATGCTATATAGCCGGCTTGCTCAAGAGTTCTCTTCTCTTGGTCAGCAGATCTTCATCTCCTTTGGTGTTGCCTAAGCCATCTAGCATTTTTAGATTCAAATTCTGAAACTGTGTGTCACTCCCCACCTTGGAGGTCCTCACCTCCTGCTACTACTAAATATATTGTCTGCCTTATTCTAAGGTTCTAAAAAGCTTCCCCTAGGATGGTAGTCACATCCCACTACTTGCACCAACATGTTGCCACTACCATGGAGCAAGCCAAACTACTCGTCCCAATATCACCTCAACTAGACTGCTAGGATTCACACAGGAACGCATAGCATCCAAAATTGCACCTGACCTAGTTCCTGTTAGTGTCGTGCCTAAAAGCGAATCATGAGATGATTGTATTTTTTGCACATTGAGTCATGATATTTTATTAAGGCATTAATCCAGCAATTATGTTTGTTGTTTTGTTTCTGTGTAACATAATAAACATAATTGTAACCCTAAAATAATGATATTCTTAAATGTCCCCAGTCTAGTATTATTGTGGAGCGGGTTTCAATGATACATAACGACTAGCATATGTGGAGACTAATATGAGATATGAAGTCTACATATGGGTACGAGTTGGAGAAATTGTTACTGGACCAACCCACCATGAGAATACTACATGGATCGTTATATGAGTCTCATAAGTGATTCTTATAGTGATCATGGTATATGTAGTCCTTCGACCTAAGATCATCAAGGGTCCCTACATGTGAGTCACATACTTTGATACTTCCCTTTGTTGCTCGTGACTGAGTGAACTTGAAGGAGGTCATTGGGTATGTCACATATCATCCAGAGGGATTTGTATGATCAAGATGGGATTTGTCCATCCTATGTAACGGGAGTGATATCTTCAGGCCCCTTGATAGAGTGAGACTTAGAAAATGCCTGGCCATGCTCAGATGAGTTGATATATGATATCAATGTCATCAGTTTAAGTTGGTCTACTCGGTAATCAAGAAACCAAAGATTGGGCTATACGAGAGTGACACATTCCATGTCTCGTGCTTAGTCTTGATATCTTGGACAAAGGGACAATGGCATATATCGGTAATAATCATAAAGGCTTAGTCGAATCACTGACAATCTTGTCACTTGGGTAGCAAGGATGTGTTGCTAGACACCACTCATTGCTTATGATCATAAATGTGATTTATGATCATTGCCAACGTGGTAAGAGCCTATTGGGTCGCACACATAGAGCTATTTGGATCATTAGAGTGCGTGGGCTAATTGTTTAGGTTATGGTTTCACAATAATTTCATATTAAAAATGGGCCTAAACGTTGAGCCATTATTAAGCCTGAAATTGAAGCCTAATTGGATTAGGGCTTTGAAACCCATTAGGCCTGGAAGTTGAGTCTCACTATAAATACAACTTTTAGTGAGAAATTTGTAGCTTCTTGCCCTAGCCTCCCAAAAGGACAACCGCACTTTTCTCTTGCAATTCATTGGAGGAGGCAAGCTAGCACTACGAGCGTAAGAGAAACGCATTTTTTAGGATGCAGTAGAAGTGTGGTGTTCCCGAGAGGCTCGTGTGGAAACCATAGAGTGTAATACCCACAAAATGCTAAATGATCAAGTCCTGGGTTAAGTGGATTGAGGACATAAAAAGTTTCTTAATTCAGAAACTTAGCTCAATTAAATTGAGGAGACCTTGAATTAATTAAGGAATGGGCATAAATGAGTGTTGGACACTCTTGGAAATAAACTTGGCTAAGGCCAAGATGAATTGGTGATGAAAATGGTGAAATTTCAAGTTGAGGGAATCAATTGCACAAAGGAAATTTCTGTGGGTGGACTCAATTGCATAAATTGAGAAAGCTGGAGAACCAAATGAGAGATTTGCCCAATTTGCTTGGCATATCTAGCCATGGCTGGCCATCCCTATATTACCATTAAAAAATTTGGACTCCATTCACCAATTTAAAATTACCCCACTTAGACATGTCCCCCACTTCCACCTTAAACTATTATTTTGCCAATGCCACTCTTACACCTTGTCTCCCACTCTTGTCTCCACTACGATTAGTTTATTGGCTCCACTCAATCATGTCTCCCCTCGCGTTTAGCTAAGGTAGCCGGCCATCCTTACTTCCTTCCATTTCAATTACTTCACTCATGAAACAAACACTCATTTGCTCTCAAACTCTCTCCTCTCTCCAAAGTTTCAGCCATGGTGACTTCTCTAAGCTTCCATCTTCTTCTTCTTCATCTAACTCTCGGCCTAGACAGGAAACACACATCCTTACACATCCAACCCATTTTTCTAAATGATTCCACACTTCTAAACACATCTAGAGCAAGAATCAAGTGAGATATCAAAGAAATCTTGCTAGAAAGTTTCGGCCATATGGAGTTCTTAGTGTTCTTGAGCTCAACTTAAGGAGTTCAAGGCATGCATAGCATTTTCAAGCCATGGGAAGCAAGAAAACAATGAGAACTTTAAGAAGAACAAAGCTCATTTTCGGCCATTTCCCGTTTAAGAGGGGTTGTAAGTGAAACCAAGTTTCCTTTGTATTTTGATGAATTTTTGAGCTAGATTAATGCTTACTAATGGTTCGGCCATTGCTGGATTTTTGCTAAAAAACCAAGATGAGCTCTCTTGAATTTTTGGCCTTGGAATTTCATGAAGAATACCAAGTGTTCTTGGTAGATTTTGAAGCCTTGGAAACCATGCAAAGCAAGAAGGCTACATGCATGGATGAAATTTTTAGCCATGTGTGTCCATGGCATTATAAAGCTCTATTCCAAGTGTTCTTGGTACATTGGAGCTTGTATGGGCATCCTATGCAAGAAAAAAAATAAAGGATGGAAGAACAACAAGGAAGAAGTTTTGGCGAAAATGGTATTTTTGGCATGCATGGGCTAAAACCAAGTTTTCTTGGTAGTGAAGAAACTCTTATAACTATACAAGGCCATAGCCATCATATGGATGTAAAAAGAGAAGCTTTGTAAGCTAAAGGAAGTAATGAAATATTCAGCCATTATGTTGTTCTTATGACTTGGCAGGTTGGCCATGTGTTCTTGACATTTAATGAGTTCCTAGATGCATGTGGAACCAAAATAAGTAAGAAAGAATGAAGAGCACTTTTGGCCATAATGCCATTTTTGTGGATGTGTGTGTAAACCAAGTTCTTGGTATTTAAGTGTTCCTAGTAAAATATGGAGCTAAAATTAGGAAAAAGAAATAAAGAACAAATTCGGCCAAGAGTTGTTCTTGAAGTCCTTAAGTGGAAATCAAGTGTTCTTGGTATATGTGAAGCTTCTAAGTACAAGAACGCTTGAAAATCAAGTGAAGCTTGAGAGAGAAGTAAAGACTAATATTCGGCCATCTCTATTATAGAAAGTTCCATGAGCTAAAACACTTATGCATAGTGTTCCTAAACTTCTACATTGGCTACATTGGCTACATTGACTTCAGACTTGGATAAAGAGTAAGAACTAAGAAAGGTTAAGTTTGTGCCTTACCTCCTTAAGTTGAGGTTGAGTAAGTTACACTAAGTGTTCTTGGTAAATTATGGTTCTCAAGATTAATGAAAAGCAAGAAAATAACTTGCTAGTGTTTTGGGCTTTATAGGTCCATGGAAGAAAAGAGAAGTTCCAACAACAAAAAATGCAAAGAAAGGCAAAGGCATTGAGAAAAAGGTTACTGAGATTATGGTAAGGATTCCTGTACTCACTTATTGCATGGTGTGTTTCCATGACCTTGTTTGTGAGTATTAGTGCCCCTATGCGATGGTCAAAAAACCAAGTGACCATAGGTGTGCATGGAGGGCGAAGTTGATTTTGTTGCTTCGACAACGTTGTGTGAGGACTCATGATGCTTTCTTAGTGAATATTTGGGCACATAAGTGCATAGTGGGCAAGGTATCATTGCTTCGGCAACTATGGTTTACTCATGAGTTAAGGCAAGCATTTAGAGCTTCGAATTTAGTTTGGCCAACTCCATTCCCAGGCTAAGGAGCGCTCAGTATGGTATAGAAAAATAAATGGCATGCCGAGATTAGTGGTATTGAATATGCTAATGCTTGCGATGCCCATGGTGTCGTAGGGCACGGTGTCACGGGACATGGTGTTGTGTGGTGTGTTGTGTTGTGTGCTTCCTTAAAATTGGTTGTGCATGCAGACCTAAATTATTATTATTATTGCTATTGTGTTGTGCCTTGTGTTTTTTTTTTAGTTTTTTCTTTTGCAGGAACATGGATTAATTGCCATTACATTCTTGGCACAAGTTTGGCTTTGAAAGCCGTATGATGACTTTGAGAGTCATGAGATAATTACCTCACCATGTTAGGCATTGGATGCTGCCGGGATCCTTATTGAGTTTTATAACTCACCGTCCTTGTTCTACTTTTTTAGGAAATAGATTGCTTGAAAGATCAAGCGAAGAGTATTGGAATACTCTTTCTATTATTTTAAAGGGTTAGGTATGTGTATGGTATTGCTCAATATATTCATATGATTCTAAGTGACTTAGGTGGTATAGATTGCTTGTGAATCAAGCTAATGTTATGGACTTACTTGTGCAGGCTTATGGAGTCTAGAAGTTGTGGGAACAAAGTCTATTAAGGTGGAAAGTGTTCCATTTCATTATGAGTTGATGTTTGAGTAGTTATGAGAACTTGGTCTGTAAAACTTGAACTTGGCTAATTTTGGACATGTAGCATCTTTGGTATGTTTTCCAAGTAGGAGATGCTTTGTTGCTGCCCATTGTGATTATGATTAGCTTTAGATGACTTATGATGTTTATACCTTGGATGGATGATTATATGCCAAGTATGCAGGGTTTTATGCAGGTGGAATGTCATGATGGATGAATATGTTATGTGTACTAGACTTGGCCAAGTGCTCATGAACATGAAATATGGTTTTTAAACTTGAAATGGTATATGTGCTTCTTGGTTGCCATGCATTGAAGTAGTACACTTGATGGACACACATTCTATGCACTTAATGGAGTAAGTGAATGCGTCGCTTGTATTGCAAGTATATTTTACTTTGTATGTGCACCTGAGGAAGAATTGCCAATGAACTTGGAATTGTATGGAATTGGTTGCTTATATGTTAAGATGGCATCTAAGGGCATTAAGTGCATGTAATTGGCTATATGTGCTTTTGGGTGCACTGAGTATGTGAAGTAATGCCTGTTGCATTGTGTGCACAAGTGGAGAAATTATTGGGAGAAGCTTAAGTATGCATGTAATGAAGTATGCATGTTTCTAAGGCCTATGATTGAGTATGTGAACATGAGTCCATAAGCAAGTTTCCAAAAGTATGGATATGGTGTTTTGGTTTCCATGCATATACCTGGCTAAGCAGGATAAAGATCATGAATGGAACACTAAAAATCCACATAGGTGCTAACTTGTCTCTAAGAGCACCCCAACATTGAAAGTAAATAATAAACAAGCTAGTACCAGTATAGATCCTGGAGTTGCGCCCGTAGGTGCTCATAAGAGATAATAAAGCCTCTTCTGTGTGAATAACTTCCGCTGCAAGCTTTGATAATCAGGCCCAAATGGGCCAGGGGCGGTTTGGGGCGTGACATAGAGAGCTTGAACATGTTAATTGTTCAGGTTTTGTGATTCGACTCTGCAGTTGGGTGAGCGATCTCAACCGAAAATTAGGTATGAAAATTTTCAAACACCCAGTTTACCCCGTTTCACTTGGATCTTGGAGGGTTTCGGTTAAATTCCACTGCCCTTGTTTGGCTCCTGAAACCCAACAGTTCCACCGTTGAAACCTGCAACCCAAAGCCAGATAGTGTACACAAAAGACAGAAACTACTAGTTAGTGCTAACTATCGTAGCACAAGGATGACATCTTAATCTCAGCCACCTAGCCTCCAACGACTCCTAATTGAGTCTAGAACCATGCTTTGACACCATCTTTGTAACATCGCCTACCCCTGATGGGGCTCTCCTAGGAAGACTACAGAACCAAAGTCCCGCACTAGTTACAGTTGTTGGCTTGTTAATTACTTGTCCCAGTTTAAAACCTTACATGCTATCTAGTTATTAACCTAAAATGTAGCATGCATGGGCTTGCTTTGACTTTAATTAACAAACATGAGAAGAAATTAAGACATTGAATGCAGTTTATTAAAACATATTGATAGCTACCCTTTACTCCTAAGCTCTGATGAGCACCACACTCAGAGAATCGAGCATCACCTTCGGAACAGACGAGCGCCAACCTCAAAACGAGAGGTTTGCAGTCCTTGACCCCCTAACCTCGGTAACCCACCTTCACCCTCAGAGAATAACAAGATTGACCTCGGGAGTACTGTGAGCTACCACCCGCCGTAAGATGACCTGGCCAACTTCGGGAAAAATAGACACCATCCTCGGCAACAGAGAACTTCTCCCGAAGGTGCCCGCTCCGCCGAAGAACTTAACCTAACAACCCTAGGTGATGATATCTAGCCAAATGGGGCCTCCTATTCTGAAGGGGTCTCTTATCCTAAAGGGGTCTCGTTCCCTGAAGGGGTCTAACGGCGATAAGACAAAAACAGTTAAGGAGCCTCTGACACAAAGACCTCGCACAAGCCTCTGGCACACAAGACCTCCGACGGCCTTGACTCCTGGACAGAACAACCTATGGCCAGCTAGAGGTCCCCCATCCCCAAAGATACGGATAACACCCGTCCGAACATGTGTCATGATCTGAGCGAGCTATGTAAAACGGACTCTTCACAATGCTCTCCTATAAATACCTGAAGAACAACCTTGGTAAAGGGAGAACTCTACCCACTCTTTTAGTCTTCACTCTCTGCTCCTTACTTGCCAAATACTGACTTGGGCATAGGAGGCTACTGCCCCGGAAACACATTCCGGGGAGCTCCTAACCCTTGTTCTTCTGAGCATTTTAGGCACTCTCATGCCGAAAGTCTTTCCTTCATACACCCTCTGATGCTCAGCGGCATCTTCATTATGTGACATGTTGTAGCTACAAACGGGACTTCCGGGGTGAAGGTGTTTGTAAGAAGCCCTCGAGTGAAGAAGGTGCCTTGGAGAGAAGCTTCTGGCGAGGATGTGGCTGCAAGACTCAGTAAAACAAAGGTTAGAGACTCTCCGGAGTGTGATTCTAGGGGAGGAGTCTCCGACGCTCAAGTCAGTCTTTTGAGGATGAAACTAAAAAGGAATAAAGAGCAGATAATGGCTAGAGTCCTTTTTTTCTTAGTTGTTGTCTTGTTTTTTTGTGCCATGGTACTCCATAGGTATTTATAGGAGGTCCCTAGGATGAGGCCTCCTACTACAGCTTGTTCCAGATCATGACACGTGGTCGGCTAGATTTGATCTGTACGTTCGGGGATAGGTGCCCCCAGCTGGCTGTAGCCGTTCTGACCAAAGGTCAGGGCTGTGTGGGAGGGATGTGTGTCAGAGGCATGTGTGAGGTTCACTGTGTCAGAGGGTCCTAACCATTTTTATCTTATATGACTGAGAACTCTTTCAGTGATGGACTTTCTTCGAGGAGTAAGACCCCTTCGACAGGCGAGCCTCCTTCGGTCCGACTTTGCTCTCCAAGGGCCATGGAGGGAGGCTCCTCGATAGTGTGGAGGACCTTCAGAGGATGCCACATTCTTTCGAGAGTGAGGAGATGATCCTCGAGGTCGCCAGACAACTTGATCGAGGATGGCATATCATGCCAATCCGAGGGTGGTGGTGTCATTAGCCGAGGGTGGTGAGGATCCCATTTTTCCCGAAGTGTTTCAGATGTACTACCGAGGATGGTACTTTGTCAGTCATCCTTAGAGCCTATCCAAGCAAGATAGCCATTTGGCTATCACATGCCCCCCTCGGAAAGCCGAAGCGGTGACTTTGGCAAGCAGAATCTTTGAGGTCACTTCATGGGACTCATTGTAGAAGCTATGTAGGAGACACTTCGTCTCCCAAAAGTGTGCCTTTTTAGCCGAGGTAGCCTGTGGGTGTCACTCCTTTCCCCCTGGCTAGTCCCTTGGTGTTTTCGAGGTGTGTATCCCTTCTTTATTTTTCTGCTGCATGTTAGTGGACCATCACATCTCGTAATTAGGCGCGTCACTTCAGATATGCGTGCCTAGGTTTTTATGCTGTCAGAAGGCATGCCCTCATTTCCTATGTTGGATAACACGTGGCATGTAGTGATTGGGGGACAGTTGTGTCGGTTACACCAACCGCGTCTTTTCGCCTGTGAGGGATAATTATGGCAACGATTCACCTTTGAGGGGTAGTTATGGTGACGATTCGCCTACCCCCCTTCGGTCTATATAAACCCTCATTCCCCTCATAGCTCTCACTTGCTTTCTTTTGCTTTTGTCCTGCTCTCGTTTCCTCCCAAGCTTTTCCTTCTTTTCTGCGGCGGATGGATTTCTGGCGAGCTTTTACGACAGCATCAACCAATCCCGACTTCGGCCAAAGCTTCAGTGGGTTTTTCTTTCCGAGGTCCCTCGGTTTCTTCCGCTTATATTTTTTCAAGCGTCCGAAGTTGTTTTCTTTTCCCGAAGTCCTTTGACACTCTTTCCCGAAGTCATTTCTTTTTACCGAACATGTCTTCTTCTGTCCCACTTATGACTGTTCATTCTATTCCCGAGAGTTGGGCTCCTCTCAATTCTCATCCGTGTTGCACCACTATGGAAAAAATAGAGAAGTGGATAGCAAAGTTCTTCCTTCCATCTTATGATGTGATTAGGCTACCTACTGCATGTCTGCTTAGTTACATGTACCATTCGGAAGAGGTTACCATTTTTTGTGCCCAACTGAAGGCCGCACTTCGATACCCTCCTCCGAAGATGGTTTGCGACTTTTTCCAATCCATGGCATAGCCGGGGATCAACTTCCCCCCAACTCCTATTCTTACTTCAATGCTTTTCTCTGCATGTGTGGGACTTTCAAGATAGAACCCTACTTCGTCATCTTTATGCAATATTACAAGCTCTATCCGGTCCCGAAGGGTGACTTCTATTTCTTGCTACCGCATTGATCTAGGAGAAAAAATATATGTTCACCTTCGACAATAAGGACAGTTGGCAAGGGTGGCAAAAAAAGTTCTTCTTCCTGAAGGTGGCGAAGGTGTGGTCGAACGTGCCGACTAGGTGGGCCTCGGGGACACTGGAGACGGATGTTGTTGATCCCTAGAAGTTGCTAACTCCTGAGTTAGCAGCGAGGTTTGAGGACTTTGACAGCCGTATCTGAGCTGTCGCCGACTGGGATGCCGAGGTCCCACCACGCTCCTTCCCCATCAAGTGGGACCTAATGATTGAAAAGGTTCTTTGGGAGTTAGGGGGATCAAGGAGCAGAAAACTGACCTCGGCATGCTATTGCCTGTCATCGTTGGGAAAAAGGCGTGGTTGGTGAAGCTCATTCGGAAAGAGCTCACTTACGAAGCCCTCGTTGAGAGTAAGTCACTTTCTAGATTTTTCCATAAGTATCCCTTTGGAATTACACTAATATTTTCTTCCTTTTTCAGAGATGGAAACCAGTCTGCTACCTTCTACAAGTCCCTCTTCCTCAGTCAAGCCGAGAAGGGAGAACAGAAGAAGAAAGCCGCCCCAATGAGGGGAAGGTGTCTAAAGGGGGGCCATCTGCGGCTAAGAAATTAAAGAAGGACCTTCTTCGCCCCCTCCGGAAGACGTTATAGAGGTCAGGGACCAGCCTTTAGTCCACACCGACCCACCATCGGAGCTGGCCGTCAGCTTCACTGCCTAGAGTCCTGTCACTTCGGCATACATTTTAGGCACTTCGGTAGGAGGCCCTTCTGCTGAAGAGATGGAGGAGCGAAGATGGAACTGATGGGTTTCGGGAGCCAAACAGCGCAGCGGAATTTAACCGAAACCCTTCAGGATCCAAGTGAAACGGTGTAAACCGGTTGTTCGAAAATTTTCATACCTAATTTTCGGTTGAGATCTTTCACTCAACTGTAGAGTCGAATCAGAAAACCTGAACAGTTGACGTTTTCAGGCTCTCTATGGTATCCACATTAGGCTCTCGGGATCACCACGCTTCCACCACATCCTGGCAGATGCATTTCTCTTGCGCTCGCAGTGCTAGCTTACGTCCTCCAGGGAATTGCAAGAGAAGAGTGCGGCTGTCCTTTTTGGAGGCTAGGGCAAGAAGACCTGCGAATTTCTCACTTGAAAGTTGTATTTATAGTGAGACTCAACTTCCAGGCCTAATGGGTTTCAAAGCCCTAATCCAATTAGGATTTAGTTTCGGGCTTAATAATGGCTTAACTCTTGGGCCCATTATTAATATGAAATTAAAGTGAAACCATAACCCAAATAATTAGCCCATGCACTCTAATGATCCAAATAGCTCTATGTGTGGGACCCAATAGGCTCTTGTCATGTTGGCAATGATCATAAATCACATTTATGATCATAAGTAATGAGCGGTGTCTAGCAACACATCATTGCTACCCAAGTGACAAGATTGTCTGTGAATCGACTAAACCTTTATGATCATCACCGATATATGCCAGTGTCCCTTTGTCCAAGATATCAAAACTAAGCACGAGACATGGAATGTGTCACTCTCGTATAGCCCAATCTTTGGTTTCTTGATTACCGAGTAGACTAACTTAAGCTGATGACATTCATATCGTATATCAACTCATCCGAGCATGGCCATGCATTTTCTAAGTCTCACTCTATCAAGGGGCCCGAAGATATCACTCCCGTTACATAGGAGGGACAAATCCCATCTTGATCATACAAATCCCTCCGCATGATATGTGACCCAATGACCTCTTTCAAGTTCACTCAGTTACGAGCAACAAAGGAAAGTATCAAAGTATGTGACTCACATGTAGGGAACCTTGATGATCTTAGGTCGAAGGACTACATATACCATGATCACTATGAGAATCACTTATGACACTCATATAACAATCCATGTAGTGTTCTCATGGTGGGTTGGTCCAGTACACAAGTTCTCCAACTTGTACCCATATGTAGACTACATATCTCATATTAGTCTCCATATATGCTAGTCGTTATGTATTATTGCAACCCACTCCACAATAATACTAGACCAGGGACGTTTAAAAATATCATTATTCTAGGGTTACGATTATGTTTGTTAAGTTACGCAGAAACAAAACAACAAATGTAATTGTTGGATTAATGCCTTAATAAAATATCATGACTCAATGTGCAAAAATACAATCATCTCATGATTGGCTTTTGAGCACAACACTAACAGGAACAAGGGCAAACATGTCCCTGCTGAATGAAGGAAGTCCATGACTCCGACGAGGACATCACCGACGTTCCACCAGGTTCGGGAGGAGTTCTTCAAGAGTCAGGAGGAGCTCTTTCAAGAATTCTCCCAGAAGGTGTTAGACCTCGGCACGAAGGTCATCTCACTAACTTTGGCAAACGAGGCGTACTGGAAGGAGAAGGAGGAGGACTCTGCTCTCCTGATGAAGGCGCTCGCGGACAATGCCAAGCTTCAAGCTAAGGTTGACACGCTAAAGAAGGAGACGAAGAAGAAGAAGAAGTCGAAGAAGCTGGAGAGGGAGGTGACCGAGTTGAGGAACGAGCTGGATGACTTGTCTGTCGAGAAAGATAAGGCCGATCAAGCAACCAAGGTTGCATTCCAAGATGGCTTTTGTCTAGCTTGGTAGCAAGTCCTGGTGAAGTACCCTAACCTCAACCTTTCCTTTCTAGCTGCTTTGGACATCCCTAAGGGGCCTCACTAGGCCTGGTCAAAGATAGATCATCTCAACCTTCCTTTTTCTCCTCCTTCAGCGCCGAAGGTTGAGACAAAGGTGGTTATCGATGGAGCAGCTCATGATAACGAGGTCCTTTAGGCATCCAAGGCTTCACTTTTTCTTTTTTTTTTTTGTATTCTTCTTCTTGTAATTCTCCTTCTTGTAATAAGGCTCAATTTAATAAAATTCCTTCTTTCCTCCAAAATTTGGCTAAGTCTCAGAACAAGTTTCTCCTTAAATGATCTTTGGTTCCAAGGGTTAGTTTGACCACTTTCGGTCTAGGGCCCTCGAAAAGATAACTTTCGCGCTTATTATCAACCCTCTTCGGCATAGCCTAGTTTTAGTGAATATCTTTTGGCAAAGCTTTGCCTGTTTTTATCAGCCATGTTTGGTTGACGTGCCTTCGGAGAAAATGTGTGACTTTAGCAAGTAAATACTCGCACCTTGTTCGGTTAGATTCCTCAGGTGGGACTATTTTCTCTAGCAATTTTTTCTGTACTTAGAAAAATTTCTAAGTGTAGAATTTCCTCAAAGAAAAATTTCTAAGTGTAGAATTTCCTCAAAGCATCTGCATGCCATCTATTTTTTAGTTCTCCACCTTCAGTATCACCAAGCTTATAGACTCCTGGGCGAACCTCGTCAAGGACCAAATAAGGCCCTTCCCAGTTTGCCCGAAGTACTTCGTGAGATGGTCTTCGGGCTCAAACTCAGCCTTTCGGAGGACAAGGTCCCCCTTCTTGATTCCTTTTCGCCTGACATGCAAGTTCGCAACTATAGCTACCCTTTGCTGAAAAGCTTTTCTTCTAAGCTCAGCCACTTCTCTGTGTTCGCCAATTAGGTCGATCTTAGTTCTTAGCCCAAGGTTGTTCCCTTATTCGTCGAACACTTGTACCCTCACCGATGGCTGAAGCACCTCAACATGAATAATGGCCTCCGTACTGAAGACGAGTGAGAAAGGTGTCTCACCTATGGCCCTTCGGGGTGTTGTCTGATAGCTCCATAGCATACTAGGAAGTTCTCCTGGCCATTCTCCTTTTGCTTCCTTCACTCTTTTTTTCAAACCATCCTTTATGGTTCTGTTGGACACCTCTACCTGTCCGTTGCTCTGAGGATGAGCTACCGGGGCGAAGTGCATTTTATCCCGAGGTCGGTAGTGAACTCTTGGAATCCCTTGTCAATAAACTGGGAACCATTTTCGGCCACTATCACCCTCAGTATGCCGAATCTGCATACGATGTTCTTCTAGACAAATTTTTGTATGTCCTTCGCCGAAATGGTTGTCAGGGCTCTGCCTCAATCCATTTAGTGAAGTAATCTACTGCGGCCACGCAGAACCTCACTAATCCTGGTGCAGTTGGGAGAGGCCCGATGAGGTCAATAGCCCATACTACGAAGGGGCAAGGGTAGTTAGCCGAAGTTATCATTTCAAAGGTAGCCTTTGGACGTTGGCGTGTCTTTGGCAATTGTCACATTTCTGGACAAACTGCCTCGCGTCCTTTCTTAAGGTGGGCCAGAAGTATCCTTTGAGAGTAGTACTCCTGCTAGGGCGTCGGTTCCTATGTGGGAACCATAGGCCCCCTTGTGGACTTCTTTGAGGTTTGCCTCCACATCCTCTTCGCTGACACACCCTTGCAGTGGACTTGCGTACCCTTGTCGGTATAACTCCTCTCCAATTAGGAAATATCGTCCGGAACATCTTCGCACTTATGCCACTTCAAGAGGGTCTTCGAGAAGCTCCAAAGTCGTAAGATACTTTTTGATGGGATTTTTCCATCCTCTTTACGAGGTTGCTATGCTCATTATTGCTATGCTCGGGTGACTTAGAACTTAGGTAGACTTTTTCATCTTGGCCAAAATATCTGCTTCAGTATTGTTTTGGTGAGGCACGTTCTCGATGTGTACCACATCGAACTCTTTGATGAGCTTTGTTGCGAGGTCATGATACTTTGCCAAGGTTGGGTCCTTCGCGCCGTAGTCCCCTGCTATATGTCAGACAACCAACTGGGAATCACTGTGGGCCTTTAGGTTTCTCACACCAACTCTTCTGGTGAGGTGCAAACCTACTATCAGGGCTTCATATTCTGCCATATTGTTTGTGACATTAAACCCAAATTTGATGGCTTTCATGGCTTCCATACCTTCGGGGCCACGGATAATTAATCCAGCTCCTTGATGTTCAAAACCAGAGGCCCCGTCAACAAATAGGGTATACTCAGGTTCATCCGTTCCAAGGTTAGGCGGACTACCTTCGGCAGCGGGTAATTCGGTGATGAAATTTGCCAACACTTGTGCTTTTATTGCCTTCCTTAGCTCATAGTTGATATTATATTCACTGAGCTTGATGCTCCACTTTGATAGCCTTCCAGAGTAGTCCACCTTCTTCATGATATCCCAAAGAGGTAGGCTACTTCGGACGATAATGGGGTGCCCATGGAAATAAGGTCGTAGCCTTTTGCTTGCAAGTAGTAGGGCATAAATAGCCTTTTGTAGCAAGGGGTACCTGACTTCGGCACTATGCAAAGACTTTCTCACATAATATACCGGCCATTGGTTTGCCCACTCTTCCTTTACCAAGACTGAACTTACTGCCTTTTCGGTGACGGCGAGCTAGAGTACGAGGGTTCCCCTTCCCGTGGCTGCTGTAGTGTCAGTAAATGGGTTAGATAGACTTTAAGCTCTTCCTAGGCTTTTTAGCAGTCTTCATTCCAAGGGTGCACCTCGGTCCCGAGGTTACCTCCATTTTTTGCCGCTTTAGTGAGGACTTTGAAGAATGGTCGGCAGCGATCCCCATATCTGGAGATGAATCTGCTAAGGGATGTGATTCTCCCAGTGAGTCTCTGTATGTCTTTGGTCGTCTTGGGCGTTTAGAATCCTAACAAGGCCTTGACCTTTTCCAGATTAGCATCGATGCCTTTTTTTGACGCCATAAATCTGAGAAACTTACCAGCATTCACCCTGAACACGCATTTTTCGGGGTTGAGACAAATTCCAAAGGTCCTCAGGTACTAGAATGTCTCTCTTATGTCTGCGATATGACTATCAGACAGTTTGCTCTTAACTATCATATCATCGACGTAGACTTCCATGTTTCTCCCAATTTGGGAATCGAAGACCCTATTCATCAATCTTTGGTACGTGGCCCCTGTATTCTTAAGCCCGAAAGGCATTCTAATGTAGTAGTATTTACCAGTTTCGGTGATGAAGGCAGTTTTTTCCTCATCTTTGGGGTGTATCTTGATTTGATGGTACCCACTAAATGCGTTGAGGAAGCTGAGGAGTCCGTATTTGGCGGTTGAGTCCACCAACTAGTCTGTTGGGGTCAGAGAATATGAATCCTTAGGGCAAGCATCGTTCACATTTTGGAAGTCGATGCACATTCAGAGTTTGTCAGTCCCTTCTTTTGTGGCGATGACCACATTACTAAGCCATTCGGGATATTTGACTTCCCTTATTACGTTCGCCTCCAACAACCTTTGGATCTCAGACTTAATGAAATTGTTCTTTTGTGCCAAAAGGATCCTCTTTTTTTGGCAAATAGGCTTCACATCAGGGCGTATTTTAAGACTATGCTAGATTATGCGATGGTCTACCCTAGGCATATCCTTTGGCGAGTAGGCAAATAGATCTTTGTTCATTAAAAGGAAATATACAAGCTTTTGCTTGTCATCTTTGACCAGATGTTTCCCTATGCGGGTATTTCGGCCCGGGACAAGCTCCACATTCTCAGTTTCAATTTTGTCTGAGTCACTTATCTCTCATTCTATAACCTCTTCAGTGGTTGTGCCCTTCTCTCTCGAGGTCTATGTATGCACCTTCACCAGGCTCTGCCTCGCCCTTACGAAGACCTTCCGGACTTCAACTTGATCAGTGACTATTTCCGCGTCCCCATCCTTCGTCCCCAAGGTGACCGTTAGATACTTCACATCTGGCTGGATGTGAAAGTTTCCTTGAGTTTTCCTTCCAAGGATGGCATTATACGAAGAGGGGACATTGATGACGATGAACCTAGTCATGGCAGAGGCAAAGAACTCTCTGTTGTTTTGGATTGAAGTTCCCCTTAGCATTAGAGGTAGGTCGATCCACCCAAGGACAGGGAGTTCAGAAGGACCTACCCCGAAGGTGGGGGATGTAACACATTTGAGGTCAGTCTTCGCAATGCCCAAGCTTGGAAATAGATGGGAGACTAAGACATCGGCGTTGGACCCATCATCTAGCAGAACCCTCTTTACATCCCAGCTCCCAATCCTTGCCCTGATAAGAAGCGGGTCATCAAGTGGAAACATACAGCAGACCCATCTATTCGAACAAGCTTGTTCAATGGGTTGCCAAATTCTATCACCGAGATCTCCCTGACTTTCCTTTTCCTTTCTGCTGAGGGCAACCCCGTGGTGATCATCTAAATTACTCCCGCTGGGGGTGGGGGATTTTTCTTGGAACTCCAGTTTCGACGTCAGTCGAAGTCATAGTCCTCATCTTCCTTTCTTTCCTCCTCTCTCCTTCCCCAGGGAGAGGGTATCTGCAGGTATCGACGCAGCTGACCTTGCTTGATCAGGGACTCTATGTACTTCCTGAGTTGGAAGCAGTCCTCAGTGTCATGGCCGTGGTCCCGATGGAATTGACAGAATTTCTTCATATTCTTTTTGTTGTCCGAGGTCATGACCTTCGGACACTGAATTTGAGCTCCCTGCCTCTCCATGGCCATTAGGATGTTCATCCTCATGGTATTCAAGGGAGTAAAAGTCAATGGCTTTTTCCCTCTCTATTTCCGAGGTTGACCACCTGACTCTATTGGGTATCGAGGGTGTTGGCTTGGCCATTCGGGGTGAACGTGGTTAGGCTTTAGACCTCCCATCCTTAGCTCTTCAGCAGTCATGTGCTGCTCAACCCTTCAGTAGAACTTGCTGAGGGTATTTTGGGGGTCCTTCGAGAACTCGTAGAATAGTTGTGAGTCTCGCCGAAGTCCCCGTGTCATGGCGAGGATACGTATTTCGGGCCGAAAGTTCAGCACACTCAGGGCCTCTCAGTTGAACTTTTCGACATAGTCTCGAATGTTCTCTCCATTCATTTGCGCTATGTCGAACATCTAAACTGGCATCTTCACCGTCGGCGTGCTACTAATGAATTGTTGTGTAAACGTGGTGGACAACTCTTGGAATCCCATGATGGTTCCTGGGGCCAATGAGTTGTACCATGTCATCGCCGGTCTGGAGAGGGTGTGTTAGGCTCACCTCCTAAGTGCTTGGCTTAGGCCAAGGAACAAAGAGGACTGATGAGAAGGACTATGGAAACTAGTACAGTGATGTATGTGCAAAGCTGAAAACTTTTAGGACTTAACTGCACATAGAAATTGGACTATCGAAAAACAAACAGAAATCCAAGAAAGGGGCCAAATTGTACACTTAGATTGGTGGTATAATTGAAACTACAAACTTCAAGATAGTGATTTCGGCCATGCAAGTTTATTTGATGACTAGTGCAAGACTAGACCAAGTTTAGTGGACAACAATGATAACTAGTCATGTCTTGTCTACCACTAAAGAACTATTCATTATTTAACTAGTTGAACTAACTAGTGTTCGCACTAGTCTTATGGCCGAATTTACATAGGAATTATGGCACTTTGGTACTTGTGTTAGCTTGTGCATGGCATTATGAGCCATGAAGAAACTTAAGTACCTAAGTGGACACATGTTTTAATGGTGCTAGTGTGACCGTGAGTGAGTGAAGGCATCATTGATTCATGCAATTAAGTTGAGGCCGAGAATTGGCATAATTGCCAACATGAATACATGTGTCCTATGGCCGGTTTGACTAAGGCCATTTGTTCCATTTTGGGTTTCCTTGCTCTTGACTTGGCCAAGAGTTGTTCTTGAGCTTCTCTTTCGAAATTGATCTTGAATTCAAGAAAACTTGAAGGCACTTGAAGGATTCAAGCTTGGAAGCTAGTTTCAGCACAAGACAACTTGGAATCAAGCTTTGTTCATGAATGAATGTTGAAGGGCCGAGTCAATCAAGCTAGGGTTCTAAGGTAACTTGTACATTTCCTTGATTACATGGTCTTTCTTCCATGAACAAGGAGTTAAAGTATTGAATTGATGGAATAATAAGCCAATTTGGTGAAGAACACCTTGGCTTGAAAGTTTAGTGTTGGCCAAAAGTGTTGAATGGGATAGTTTTGTGTTCTTCCTTGTTTACATGGAAATTAATCCATGATTAAGGTTTATTGATGCCTAATTAATCTTGTGATAGGCTATATTGAGTGAAGAACATCAAAGAGTGAAAGTTTGTGTTTGGCTGAAAGCTCAATTTGAGGTAATTCCATGCTCTTCCTTTGATTACATGGTATGCCATGAACAAGGTTTAATGATGCCTAGATGGATATATGCTGGGCTAATTTAGTGAAGAACATCAATGTATAGAATTGGGCAATTGGCCGAGAGCATGAACTTAAGTAACATAGTGTTCTTCTTGGAATACATGGTAGTTGATCCATGAATAAGAGTTATTGATGCCTAATTGTTATTATGGTAGGCTATTTGACTGAAGAACACTTGGGCATTGAAAGTTGGTTTGAGGCCGAAAGCATTGTGTGGTAGGGTTCACTTAACACTTGATTATGGTTGGTGAATTACCATGGTTCAAGTGTTTAGAGTAGCTACGTGATGGTTAAAATTGCCAAATGACCTTAGTTACTTGATGGGCTATTGAGAATACATTTGGTTCATAATTTGATTAGCTAATTAACTAATGTACATGTGCTAGAAATGCTAGTAAATGTGGCCTATTTGCTTGGCATTTTGGAGCTCTCAGTGGAAGTGGTGTGGTTGATGATGATATGTGTAAAAAGTGCACTTGGGCACATGTATGGTATATTGGCCGAGAGCATGTGTGTGTGTTATTGTGTGCTTGGGTGTTTTCCATGTGCTTGCTAACCTAGTTTATGTCATTGTGATTATATGCCTCGGTTATCTATCATGTATATGTATATGTTTGGTTTCTCCTTGTCTTTGTGTTTATTTTGTAGGTATATTGAGCTTATGGGAGGTTAAGCTTTGAGTTGTATACTTAGCTTAACTAAATAGACTCTTAATTGAGTTGTATATATCAAGTGAACTCTACTGAGTTTTATACTCACTGCCCATCCTACTTGTTTTTCAGGAAAAGACATTTGGCCTGAATAGTGTGTGCTTGCTTTGTGCTTATTGATAGCCGAAGGACTATCGCCTCTCCTAGAACGTACCTCCTATCAAAAGCATGCTCGGGAAGTCTGGCACCATCCGAGAGAGGCACTAGAATTGACCTCGGACTAGGCGAATTCCAGTGCCTCAAACTCAGCCTAGTACCCCAGAGAGCTCCAAAAGGTGCAGACAGCCCCCTCGGAGGATTAAACGGACCGCCTTCGAGGTAGAAGAATCAGCTACCGCAAGCAAGAAAGGATTTCCCGAAGGCGGAAACTGCGAGCTAGGCAGTGCCCCGAACTGCGAGCATAACTCCCGAAGAAGGGTGTTCGTCCCAGAGAACGACCTCGCCCAAAGGACATCGGGAGTACGGCAGGAGCATTTAAGGAGCCTCTGACACATCGCCCACAGACGCACCATGTCACCTCAAACGACGCTCTGACACGCCGACGCCGCCCAGGTCTTGTCACAACCTATCTCGGACCAAAGCTCGAGGGAGCCTACAAACAGCTACTTGTCCCCTGTGTCCAAAGGTACTCAGCAGATCTGACCGAACACGTGTCACTATCTGAACGGGCCAGACACTTCAATAAATACCAAAGAGCAGCCCCTTGCAAAGGGTTGGTCAGTCAGTTGAGAGGATACGAGCAGGCAAGGCCACTAAACCCCTGAGTGCTCTCTTTCCTTCACCTCTTAGTGAACTAACTTGGGCGTCGGAGGCTCCTCCCCGGAAAAACATCCCGGGAACCTCCTAACCTTTCCTTTTGGGCTTTTCAGGCACCACTCCCTGGGAAACCTCAACTTCAGGCGTTCTCCTCCTCAGGAAGTCCCTCCAGAAACCACCATGTCCTCCAGCGAAGACGTCTCCGGACATCATTTGGCACCGTTTGTGGGAATCCACCCTCAGGTTGCCGTCATTGAGACTCGGCGTTCTAAGGACAAAGGACTCCCGAAGTCCCCGTCCGCGCCTGATGTCCTACCGGCTGCTGAGCAAACTTTTCCAGGGACTTCCACACCCGAGGAAGAATGTCCCCAAGTCATAACCATGAGCTTCCTCCCTGACTTCCAACGCTCTGTTGTGGCTGAGATGACACAACAGATAGACAGAAGATGGCCACAACAAGCTCAAACCCAAAGGTCTCCTTCACCGGTACGCCCTCGGGAAAAGAGCCCCAAAGCAGTCCGCCGCAGTTCAGGGAGTGAAGACCCACGTGAGGAGTCTTCAACAGAAAATATGCCCCTCGGGGCACACCCTCCAGGGCAAACGGGGCCCAACCAACCCAAAATTCGACGCCGAAGGAGCCCTTTGCCCGAGACGAGGTCACCCTCTCCCCGACAACGAAGCCATTCTCTGAAGAGGCGTCGTCAATCTCCTCCACCCAAGGTAGAACCTAGCGCCGCTGCCCTCATGGAGAAAATATTAGCAAGGCTGGACCAAGTCGAGAGGCAGGTGGCTCGCAAGCCAGCTTGGGCCAGACTGTCTGAGTCTTTTTGTGGGGATCAGTCTCCTTTCACCCGAGCTGTGGTCGAGGCAGCTATGCCAGGCGACTTCAGGGTACCTCGGCTAGAGACGTACGATGGTCGGACCGACCCACAGGCCCACCTGACGAAGTACAGACACAGCATGATGATGCACGGTTTGGACGACGCCACCTTGTGCAAGTGCTTTGAGGTCACCCTCTCTGGGCCGGCAACCGCGTAGTACAACTCCTTGGCCCCAGGAATCATCGGGAAATTCCAGGAGTTATCAACAGCCTTCACTCAACAGTTCATCGGGAGTCGCCCAACGGTGAAGATGCCCGTTCAAATGTTCGACATAGCGCAAAGAAGCGGAGAAACTATACGCGACTATGTCGAGAGGTTCAATAGAGAGGCTTTAAGTGTTCCAGACTTTCGGCCCGAAATACGCATCCTCGCCATGACAAGGGGTCTTCGGAGGGATTCCCAACTCTTCTACGAATTCTCCAAGGACCCTCCAGACACACTGGGCGAATTCTACCGACGGGCCGAACAGCACATGACGGCCGAAGAACTAAGAATGGGCGGACCCAGGCCCGAGCACACCCGTGGCGAAGGGCCCAGCCAGCAGGCACGCTATCCGACCGACCAGCCACCCCGACCTCGGAGGATGCGAGGAAGGAAACCCCCGAACTTCACAGCGCTGAACACCACGAGGACCAACATCCTCATGACTCTGGAGAGGCAGGGAACACAAGTTCAGAGGCCAAGGGCCATGACCGCTGAAAATAGAAAAAACATGAAGAAGTTCTGCCAATTTCATCGCGATCATGGCCACGACACTGAGGATTGCTTCCAGCTGAAGAAGTATATTGAATCGCTGATAAAACAAGGCCAACTTCGGCGGTACCTACGGTTGCCTTCCCCGAAGGGGAGGAAAGAGGAGGAAGGAAAGGTAGAAGATGAGGACTACGACTCCGACAGGCGGAGAAACCGAAGTCCGAAGAGGCGCCCTCCACCCTCTGCGGGAGTCATACAAACAATCACGACGGGGCTCCCATCCTCGGAAAGAAAAAGGAAGGCCAGGGAAATAGCTGTCATGGACTATCAAAGTCCAGCGAAGAAGGTATCCCGATAAGATGGTTCCACAGTCGTCTTCCCTCACGACGACCCACTCCTGATCATGGCAAGAATTGGAAACTGATGCTGATGGCAAGAATTGGAAACTGGGATGTCAAAAGGGTATTGCTTGATGACGGATCAAACGCTGACGTCCTATTTTCACAACTGCTGCCGAGCTTAGGCATATCCATCAATGATCTCAGGCCTGTCACTTCACCGACCTTCGGGGTAGGACCTTCCGAGTTACCCGTCCTCGGGTGGATCGACCTTCCATTAATGATGAGAGGGACTTCGGTCAAAGGAGCAGCTGAGTTGTTTGCCTCGACGATGGCGAGGTTCATCGTCATGGATGTCCCCTCATCATACAACGCCATCCTTGGAAGGCAGACGCAGGGAAATCTGCACATTCGCCCTGACGTGAGACATTTGACTGTCACTTTCGCCACCAAGGAAGGAGACGCAGAAATCTTCATAGATCAGGGCGAAGTAAGAAAGGTGTTCGTCAAAGCCCGAAAAGCCCCAGCAAACAATTTCACACAAGCTGTAGAAGAAGGGGCTTCAAAGTCAAAAAATGGCGAGAAAGAAGTTTCTGGCAAGGTGGAAATGGAAGAAGTGGAACTTATCCCAGGACGAAGTACCCAAATAGGAAAAAACTTGTCCGAAGGAGATAAGAAAAAACTTGTATCCTTTCTGGTAATGAATAAAGACCTGTTCGCCTACTCGCCGAAAGACAGGCCGGGGGTAAATCCGCGCGTAATACAACATAGCCTCAAAGTAAGTCCGGAAGCAAAGCCTGTCCGGCAAAAGAAACGAGGCATCTCAGCCCATAAAAATGACTTCGTCAAAACCGAAGTCCAACGTTTATTGGAGGCAGATGTAATCAGGGAGGTCAAGTACCCCGAATGGCTAAGCAATGTGGTGATCGCCACAAAAGAAGGAAGCAACAAACTTCGGATGTGCATCGACTTCAGAAACCTGAACGATGCTTGCCCAAAAGATTCATATCCTCTCCCGCCAATAGATCAACTGGTAGATTCAACTGCCGAATACGGGCTCCTAAGTTTCCTAGACGCCTTCAGCGGCTACCATCAAATAAAGATGGACCCCGAAGACGAAGAAAAAACAGCCTTCATCACCGAGGGGGGGACGTACTGTTACACCAGGATGCCCTTCGGGCTCAAAAACGCAGGAGCCACCTACCAGAGGTTGATGAGCAAGGTCTTTAACGACCAAATAGGGAGGAACATGGAAGTCTATGTAGATGACATGATAGTCAAAAGCAAGCTTCCTGTTGACCATGTCACAGACCTAAGGGAGACTTTTCACCAGCTCAGAACCTTCGGAATTCGCCTTAACCCCGAGAAGTGCACCTTCGGGGTAACTTCGGGAAAGTTCCTTGGGTACATGGTATCAGAAAGAGGCATTGATGCTAACCCAGAAAAAATTAAGGCTCTGTTGGAATTCCGAACTCCTGCCACAATAAAAGATGTGCAGAGACTTGCTGGAAGAATAACCTCCCTCAGCAGATTTATTTCCAGATATGGAGACCGGTGTCGAGCATTCTTCAAAGTCCTCACTAAGGCAGCAAAAAGGGAGGATGACCTCGGGAGTGATGATCGTCCTTGGAATGAGGACTGCCAAAAAGCTTGGGAAGAACTCAAAATCTACTTGGCTCGCCTGCCCACTTTGCGACAGCCCTGTGAAAGAGAACCTCTTGTGTTGTACCTCACCGTCACAGAAAAAGCAGTAAGCTCAGTCCTTGTGAAAGAGGAAGGGCCGAAGCAGTGGCCAGTCTACAATGTGACCAAGTCCCTGCACGGCGCCGAAATCAGGTATCCTTTATTACAGAAAGCTATATATGCCTTGGTCCTGGCAGGAAGAAGGCTGCGACCATATTTTCAGGCTCACCCCATCATCGTCCGAAGTATCCTACCCCTTCGGGACGTCATGAAGAAGGTTGACCATTCGGTAAGGCTCTCCAAATGGTGTATAGAGCTTGGCGAACACGACATCACCTACGAACCTCAGAAAGCCATAAAAGCTCAAGCCTTGGCAGATTTCATTGCCGAGGTCCCCATTACCGAGGACAGCCACCCAAGTCCCGATGAAAATGAGCCAGAATGGGCTTTGTACGTTGATGGTGCCTCGGGCGTCGAGCACCAAGGAGCAGGGGTGATCATCAGAGGCCCCGAAGGCCTGGAAGTAATGAAGGCCATTAAGTTTAGCTTCAATGTCACCAACAATGTGGCTGAATATGAAGCCATTATAGCGGGCTTGCGCCTGGCCAGAAAAATTGGTGTCAGAAACTTGAAAGCCCATAGCGATTCCCAGCTAGTAGTTCGGCAAACAGCAGGGGACTACGTGGCGAAGGACCCAACACCGGCAAAATACCATGAATTAGTAACGAAGCTTATTCGAGAATTCGACACCGTGCGAATCGAGAGCGTGCCTCACAGACATAACGTTGAGGCAGATGAATTGGCAAAATCAAAAGCATATACTGAGGTGCTAAGCCAGCCGAGCATTACGGTGCTGAGCATAATGACTTCAGGAAAAAGCTGGAAAGACCCAATAAGAACGTATCTCGAAACCAATACGCTTCCCGAAGACCCCAATGAAGCAGCAAAAGTGCGGAGACGCTCCGGTCGTTTCTTTCTGATTGGAGAAGAGCTATATCGGCAGGGATATGCAAATCCGTTACAGAGGTGTGTTGACGAAGAGGATATTGAAATAATCCTCCAAGAGGTTCACGAAGGCATTTGTGGTTCGCACATCGGAACCGACGCCCTGGCAGCGGTGATACTTCGACAAGGATACTTTTGGCCTACCCTAAGGAAAGACGCCAGACGGTTCGTCCAGAAATGTGGTAATTGCCAAAGGCATGCAAAAATCCAGAGAACACCCTCGGAACTGGTGACTTCGGCAAACTATCCTTGGCCCTTCGCAGTTTGGGGCATAGACCTTATCGGGCCCCTCCCGACGGCGCCTGGGGGCGTGAAGTTCTGTGTAGTCGCAGTAGACTATTTTTCTAAATGGGTCGAGGCAGAACCTTTGACGAGTATCTCGGCAAGAGAAGTGCACAAGTTCGTATGGAAAAACATAGTATGC
This sequence comes from Aquilaria sinensis, assembly GCA_005392925.1. NCBI lineage: Eukaryota > Viridiplantae > Streptophyta > Magnoliopsida > Malvales > Thymelaeaceae > Aquilaria > Aquilaria sinensis. The sequence continues at coordinate 16,170 of SMDT01001576.1, read as the reverse complement.
AGATTCGGTATACCGAGGATGCTAGTGGTTGATAACGGATCCCAGTTCATAGACAAAGGGTTCCAAGAGTTTATCAGCAACCTCGGAACAAAGATGCACTTCGCCCCGGTAGCTCACCCCCAAAGCAATGGGCAGGTGGAAGTATCTAACAGGACCATAAAAGATGGTCTGAAAAAGAGACTGGGGGAGGCAAAAGGGAAATGGCCAGGAGAACTCCAAAGCGTGCTATGGAGCTACCGAACAACGCCCCGAAGAGCTACAGGGGAAACTCCTTTCTCGCTCGTCTTCGGTACGGAGGCCTTGATCCCAATAGAGGTAGTGCGACCATCAATACGAGTGCAGGTATTTGATGAAAGTGGAAATGACCTCGGCTTAAGAACCAAGCTCGACCTCGTCGGCGAACATAGAGAAATAGCGGAACTAAGAAGGAAAGCTTTCCAGCAAAGAGTGGCCGCCGCTATAAACTTGCGAGCTAGGCCAAAAGGAATAAAAAAGGGTGACCTCGTTCTCCGAAAGGCGGAATTCGCACCCCGGAGGCCATCACACGGCGTACTTCACGCGAATTGGGAGGGACCTTATCTGGTTCTTGCCGAAGTACGAAGAGGGGTGTACAAGCTCGGTGACGCCGAAGGCGTGGAATTAAAAAACACTTGGCATTCAGATGCCTTGAAAAAGTTCTATGCTTAGAATCTTGACGAAAGGGTTTACATTGTACAAAGTTAGAAAAATTTTCTAGCTACACGGGCTTCTGAAAGAAAGATTCTTGAACAAAAGAAATACTAAAATTCCGCGAAGATGGTCGCCAGAATAAGCATGGGTGTGATTTCCTGAAGTCCCTCGAGCGAGCATGTTCGGGACAACAGGAAATGTAAAACCTTGCGAGAATTTCTAAATACAAAGGCTTACAAAGAACCGATCTAATCTTCCGAAGTCTCTTGAGCAAACACGTTCGGGGCAAAAAGGAATGAACAATCTCACAAAAAAAGACTTAGCCAAAATTTCTTACAGGAAAGAAAAAAGTCTTTATTGACAGACAAGATCGGCTTACAAAGAAGAAGGACTACCAAGAAAGAAAGAGTACAAGGAAAGAGAAAAAGAAGGCAGAAGGGGCCTGAGATAAATTAGGGATTCTCGGCGTCCCGAGAGCCACTAGCCCCTGCATCCTTTTCCGCCACCACCCGCGCCGGAAGAGTCTGAGGCAGGTTCAAGTGCTCGAGCTTGGACCAAGTCCACCGAGGTCCCTCAGGAATATTCAGGGCCTCCAGGAAAGAAAGGTCGAGATCTGGAAACTTCAGAAGAACTTGATGACGAACGAGACAAAACCCGTCTTGAAAACCAACTTTGGTCATCTCGTCGGATTTCCTCTTCTCGACACCAAGATCATTAAGCTCCTTCTCCAGGTCTTCAACCTTTTTCCTTAATGCCTTCACCTTCTTTTTTCTCGACTCATCCTTCCCCTTCTTCGAAGAATCGACCTCGGCTTGAAGTGCGGTTTTCTCGGCCTCCGCCTTCGCCAGAAGAGCCGCAGAATCCGACTTCTCCTTTTGAAGTGCCTCATTAACCGAAGTCAGCTCCGCCACTTTTCCGCCGAGGTCGGAAATCTTCTGGGAGGAGTCCTTTATAAGTTCTTCTTTTTCCTTCGCAAACTCCTCCCGAAGGGCAGCAATCTCTGACGCCGAAGTCTGGGCTAGCTGATTGTTTCGAGCAAGCAGGTCCGCGCACTGGGCCTAGTATTGTTCTATAGTCTTTGAAGCGGCGGCCTGGTACATCCCCTGCCTCGCCACCCGAACTCTGAGGAATCCGGCATATCCCAGCAGCTGCAGAAAAACAGAGCCAAGAATGAAACAAGGCAAAAAAGGAAAGGTAAATGCTTAGAAGAAATCAAAGACCAAAAAGGGGCAAGGAGAGAAACACACCTGGGCGGCGTGCTCGGAAAGCTTCGTAGCGAGGGAGTCATCATCCGGATGAGCCCCCGCAAGGGCCCTGAAAGAAGCTTCAGTCAGGACCCCCTTTGCAATCTCCTTGGCCATGAGCGGGCAGTCCTCGGAGTACATGTCCATGTCCTCCGTAAAGGACCAGAACGGCTCCTTCGGAATCTTCCCCTTCGGGATATGGGCATCCCGAAGGGCCCGCTTCCGGGCATGCTCGGCAACCCAATCCGGAGGAAGAATCTCCTCTGCACAACAAAAGCAGAAAAATTGTCAAACACAAGTAGCTGCCAAAAAATTCAGAAACTAAGTGTCTAAGGCATCAAACCTGGTGGCACTTCGGCAACATCGTCGCCAGAATCCAGGGCCCCCTCAGAAGAAATCTCCTTCCCTTTCCTCTTGCGGCGATCTTCGGCAGAAGGGGCTTCCACCAAAGCGTCCAGAAGAGCCGCCGAGTTAGGGCTTGAAGGACCGACATCTGCACCGACCTCGGTCGAAGGCGCAGCAACGGTTACCTCGGGCTCCTCGCCCACCTCCTCGGAAATCTCCGGCATAGGAGGGGGCACGGTCTTCTTCGATCGCTTGGCCACCGGAGGCCCCCCGCCAGCCGCCTTCCGTCTTCGGGAGGCAGCCTTCTTTGTTTGTTCGCCTTTCTCGGCCTGCCCGATGAAAAGCGATCGGTAATAGGCAGCAGTATCGTCGCCCATCTCTGAAAAAGAGAGAAAACATCAGCGTAAGTCCAAGATGAAATTAAAACAAGGGGACCAGGAGATGACTTACTTTCGAAAAAATCCGCATAAGTAATGTCCTTCTGAAGAAGTTTTACCAGCCAGGAGTCCTTCCCAGCAATGGCAGGAGCCGGCATCTCGAGGTCCGTTTCGTGCTCCTTTACCACCTTCAACTCCCGAAGTACTTCTTCGGTCATCAACTTCCAGTTAATTGGAAAGGGGTAAAGGGGGCGCGGTGGGACCTCGGAATCCCAGTCAGAGACCGCTCGGATGCGCTTGTCAAAGTCCGCAAAAATGGGTGTTAACTCGGGAGTTAACAGCATCTTCGGGTCAACGACATCCATCACGAGCTTTCCCTGAGCCCACTTCGTCGGGACATGCGACCAGGCCTCCTCCTTCTTCATAAAAAAGAATTTCTGTTGCCACCCTCGCCAGCTGTCTTTGTTGGCAAAGGTGAACTTGTATTTTTTGCTCCCTGACCCCCGAGGTAGCATGAAATAGAAGCCACCCTTTGGGACCACGAAGAGCTTGTAGTACTGCAGAAAAATGACAAAGTGTGGCTCTATACCGAAGACACCACACATACAAAGAAAAGCATTGAAATAGCAGTACGAGTTCGGCGGAAGTTGGTTTACGGCAATGCGATGGAAATCGCAGAAATCGCAAACCATCTTCGGCGGAGGATACCGAAGTCCGGCCTTCAGTTGGGCACGGAAAACAGTAACCTCGTCACTACGGTTTGAAAAGCTATATTGGTCCGAACGAGGCAACCTCGTAGTGACGTAGGAAGGAAGGAAGAACTTCTTTTTCCATTTTTTAAGTTTTGCAGAAGTGGTGCAGCAGGGGTGAGAAAGAAGGGGTTCCCAGCTTTCGGGAATAGGCATGACTGGCAAAAAACCGAGTTCGGAAAAAGGCAAAAAGCTATTTCGAAGAAAAAATTGGGAAAAACAGAAGAAGCTGGAAGCTAAAACCCACCAAACGTTTTGCCAAAATCTGGATTTGAGGACACCGTCGTGAAATGGTGGCCGGAAAACCACTCTGTCGAAAAGCACCACCGTGAGAGAGCAGGAAAAACACGGCAGCAGTTGAGAGACAGAAGAGAGGAAAAGCAAAAGCAAAAGGGGGTTATGAAGGACTAAGGGTATATATAGGCCGAGGAAGGGTAGGCGAATCGACGTCATAAGTGCTGGGCGAAGGCGAATCGTCGCCATAATTACCCATTTTGCATAAAAAGACATGCCCGCTGTAACCGACGTAACCCTCTCCAATGACGGCGTGCCACGTGTCAGCAATCACGCCAAATAGGGAACACGCTTTCTGACGAATAGCGCGCCGCCCCAGACTGACACGCCTGGGCACAAGACGAGACGTTTCAGTAACCTATAAAGGTTACAGACAATAGGCTACCTCGGAGACACCAAGGGACAGTCTGTGCTACGTCTACAGACAAAAGGTGTATCTTCGGCGCAGCTACCATGCATAAAGCCCCGAAGGGTACCCTCCGAAAGCTGACAAAAGCCAAAGTCCCTACTTCGGCTTCTAGGGGGGGCATGTGATAGCCGAAGGACTATCGCCTCTCCTAGAACGTACCTCCTATCAAAAGCATGCTCGGGAAGCCTGGCACCATCCGAGAGAGGCACTAGTACTGACCTCGGACTAGGCGAATTCTAGTGCCTCGAACTCGGGATCTAGCCTAGTACCCCAGAGAGCTCCAAAAGGTGCAGACAGCCCCCTCGGAGGATTAAACGGACCGCCTTCGGGGTAGAAGAATCAGCTACCGCAAGCAAGAGAGGATTTCCCGAAGGCGGAAACTGCGAGCTAGGCAGCGCCCCGAACTGCGAGCATAACTCCCGAAGAAGGGTGTTCGTCCCAGAGAACGACCTCGCCCAAAGGACATCGGGAGTACGGCAGGAGCATTTAAGGAGCCTCTGACACATCGCCCACAGACGCACCATGTCACCTCAAACAACGCTCTGACACGCCGACGCCGCCCAGGCCTTGTCACAACCTGTCTCGGACCAAGGCTCGAGGGAACCTACAAACAGCTACTTGTCCCCTGTGTCCAAAGGTACACAGCAGATCTGGCCGAACACGTGTCACGATCTGAACGGGCCAGACACTTCTATAAATACCAAAGAGCAGCCCCTTGCAAAGGGTTGGTCAGTCAGTTGAGAGGATACGAGCAGGCAAGGCCACTAAACCCCTGAGTGCTCTCTTTCCTTCACCTCTCAGTGAACTAACTTGGGCGTCGAAGGCTCCTCCCCGGAAAAACATCCCGGGAACCTCCTAACCTTTCCTTTTTGGCTTTTCAGGCACCACTCCCTGGGAAACCTCAACTTCGGGCATTCTCCTCCTCAAGAAGTCCCTCCAAACACCACCATGTCCTCCAGCGAAGATGTCTCCAGACATCACTTATGTTTAGTACTAGCTTGCTTAATTACCAAGGTATGTGCCAATGTATGCTTGGCTTATTGGCTTTGGTTCATTACAAGTCTTATATTGTGTTGGCCGAGACTTATGGACTAAGTTTGCAGGCTTGTAGTGTGAGGGACCTGTCTAGGAGAGCTATGGATATGTGGACATTGGCTTTGATCATAGTGTTTACCTTTATGACTATGAACATGGCAATTGGGTTGGTGTTGCAGTGTGTACTTTTGTATGGGATCCTTAAGGTACTGTTTGACCATTAGTGGTCATGGGTTATACTAACTTGGCATGGAAAACTTGGGTTCATGGCATGTAGCCATGTTGGTTTCTAGGTAGACTACCTTTTTGTGTACATATATGTAGTCCTGGATACCTAGCTTTGATGTTGGTTCTGCTGGACTTTTGTGCCAAGTTATGTGTATGTGTATGGCTGGTTTTGGACATGTATATATATGTTGAATGCTTTAGGCCAAGGTTTGGCACCTTTATGAATGGATATGGGCTTTTGTTTGTGTATGTAAATGTGAACCTCCATGTGTACCTTTGTTGGCCGAGAAGAACATGTGCATATCAACTTGTGTTTTCAAAATCAAAATGAATACTGTGGGCTTCTTGGTTGCCATATAAGTAGCACACTTGATTGCACACCACATATGCACTTGAAATATTCATTAAGTGTTGCCTAGCTTGTTATGCAAGAAATCTATTAAGCCTTGCTTGTTCTGCAAGTTAGTGATATTGGGCCTTGCATCTGCTGCAAGTAATTAATGGGTTTGTTTTAAAAGCCTCCTGGGCCACCTCCCAGGCCTTTTACCTTAAGAAAATAAGACTTAAAGATAACTGTTGTTGGTTGGCCGAAACCATAAAGTGGGGTTTAAGTTACAATTTTGGGGAGTTAAACCTAGAACTCATGGGCCAGGGCCTGTGTGAGGTGTGATAGGGTGACCTCAAAACATTTACACAACGTGGGGTCATTGACACCGTCTAGCACCATGCTATGCCTGTATTTGGTCTGGTGGGCCTGGGGGTCCCTACGCCCATCATATGTCTCTCTTGGCAAGGTACCCGGAAGTCGCTGGGCATGGGTGCCTCAACTATTGCTCGGACGAACGGGGATTCTTCACTTGTGAAGGTCTCCGACAGCCTCGACCAAACAGGCTTCCGGGAAACCTGCATTTCCACCTTGTCTAACCTCTCAAGGATTTTCTCCATGAGGACGGTGGTACTGGCCACTTCCCGTTGCCTGAGAGTCTCCGGCGGCGGGGAGCGACGTCTCCTCTTTAGGGAGTAACTTCGCCAGCAAGGAGATGGTGACCTATTGTACAGTCACGGGCTCTTTCGGCGAAAGGCTCTTGGCCCTTTTGATGCTGTTTCTTCAACACGATGCCCTTTGAGGGGGACGCCCTCGGTTGAAGATTCGTCGTGGAAGTCTCCACTTCTTGAACTCCGGTGGGAAGGCCTGGGGCTCCCTTCTCGGCGGGTGGCCGGCGAGGGGGCTCATTCGGACCGAAACGTGGTCGGGACCACCTCTGGTCAAGTTGCTGCGTCATTTCCACCACTATGCAATGCTGGAAATTGTTAGTGTTGTTTTGTTTCTGCGTAACTTAACAAACATAATTGTAACCCTAGAATAATGATATTCTTAAACGTCCCTGGTCTAGTATTATTGTGGAGCGGGTTGCAATAATACATAACGACTAGCATATGTGGAGACTAATATGAGATATGTAGTCTACATATGGGTACAAGTTGGAGAACTTGTGTACTGGACCGACCCACCATGAGAACACTACATGGATCGTTATATGAGTGTCATAAGTGATTCTCATAGTGATCATGGTATATGTAGTCCTTCGACCTAAGATCATCAAGGTTCCCTACATGTGAGTCACATACTTTGATACTTTCCTTTGTTGCTCGTAACTGAGTGAACTTGAAGGAGGTCATTGGGTATGTCACATATCATGCGGAGGGATTTGTATGATCAAGATGGGATTTGTCCCTCCTATGTAACGGGAGTGATATCTTCGGGCCCCTTGATAGAGTGAGACTTAGAAAATGCATGGCCATGCTCGGATGAGTTGATATACGATATCAATGTCATCAGTTTAAGTTGGTCTACTCGGTAATCAAGAAACCAAAGATTGGGCTATACGAGAGTGACACATTCCATGTCTCGTGCTTAGTCTTGATATCTTGGACAAAGGGACAATGGCATATATCGGTGATGATCATAAAGGTTTAGTCGAATCATCGACAATCTTGTCACTTGGGTAGCAATGATGTGTTGCTAGACACCGCTCATTGCTTATGATCATAAATGTGATTTATGATCATTGCCAACGTGGTAAGAGCCTATTGGGTCGCACACATAGAGCTATTTGGATCATTAGAGTGCATGGGCTAATTATTTGGGTTATGGTTTCACTTTAATTTCGTATTAATAATGGGCCCAAGAGTTGAGCCATTATTAAGCCCGAAATTAAAGCCTAATTGGATTAGGGCTTTGAAACCCATTAGGCCTGGAAGTTGAGTCTCACTATAAATACAACTTTTAAGTGAGAAATTCGCAGGTCTCCTTGCCCTAGCCTCCCAAAAGGACAGCCGCACTCTTCTCTTGCAATTCCTTGGAGGACGCAAGCTAGCACTGCGAGCGCAAGAGAAACGCATCTGCCGGGACGTGGTGGAAGCGTGGTGATCCCGAGAGGCTCGTGTGGATACCATAGAGAGCTTGAACACGTCAACTGTTCAGGTTTTGTGATTCGACTCTACAGTTGAGTGAGAGATCTCAACCGAAAATTAGGTATGAAAATTTTTGAACACCCGGTTTACCCCGTTTCACTTGGATCCTGGAGGGTTTCGGTTAAATTCCGCTGCGCTGTTTGGCTCCCGAAACCCAACAGTGGTATCAGAGCTACTGGTGAAACCCTAAATCGGGATTGAGTGTTGAATCGCATGATGTTATGTGTTCGGTTGCTTTTCGGCCATGATTAATTAGATTGATTCATGATGCATGAAACCGGAACTCGTAATGAACATATGACATATATGAAGAAACGACACTAATTGGTTAATGAGATTAACCCGAAATTGATAGGTATGAGATACCTATATGGATTAGGATTCTTGCAATAGTTGCAAAAACCCTAGCTTTGTTCGGATTCGGCCTGTTCGGGCACCGAAAGTAAGGTATTTTTGGTGGCTCGAATGGAGGAGTCTCGGGTGCCTACTTGCTCGAAATAGAAGATTTCGGGCTAAGCAATTGTAAGACAATTTTTTGCCCGCAGGGGGGCGCTGCCCCCCACGCCCCCCGCAAGGGCGGCTCCCCTTGACCTCGTCCGCTGACCGGTCAGCGGAACCACCGCCTGACAGGACCAGCGGGACCGCCGTATGCGAAGCGCCACATAAATAAAAACTGGTTAATCAACACGCGAAAATTGGCATGCATCTTTGTTGAATGAGATTTGACATGATATGCTGATTGGTGTTTGAAGCATGGTGCATGGTTATAGCCCTTGATTGGTTGTACTTGTAAATACGGCCTGCGAGTCGTGCCTTTTCTTATCACTCTCATTGTACATTCTCTTCTCACCTTACTCCCCTCGAATGTAACTCGAGGTTTCTATTATTGATGTAATGGTGCATTATGGGATCATCCAAGGTGGTATGTCCAAGGATCATCCAAGGTGGTATGTCCAAGGAGGTGACAACAAAAGGGCAACCAAGAAAGGAAGAGAAGGAGCTTGTGAAGACTCTTTTCTTTTCTTAGGCTTTTATGATATTCTCATTGGCTTGAGAATATCGCATAGTTTGGGCTATAACCATGTCACGTTTACTTTCTTGTAAGCATGAGATGCATGTTTTATATTTGTATGTGATGCATGTATAAAACAACCGGAGATAACAAATTGGTGAGATCAAAAGAAAAAATCCCTCAAACAAATATTAAGTCATTAAATGTGATGCCTTCCAAATGTTGGCACTCGTCAAGACTTTGATCAACATTAGGTGGGTTTGCCAAAGCAAAGCACCTATGTTCATCTTGGTAAGGCGCGATGGGATAATAGTGATATCCAAATTGCTAACTTTGGGTTCGACTTAACTAAGTCATCCTAATAGGATTAGGGACTTAGAGGCATAGAGTTGGGCTTAAGTTCATGAGATGAGCTTGGACAAGTGTTGTTCACCCAACTATCCAAGAGTTGCATAAGATGCAATTGGCAAGGAGTTGCCTACCTAAATAGCTGTAACTTGAGAGAAAAGCCAAAGCTGACTCAGGTTGTGGTCAAATATGGATCTTGGCCCACTAGAATACCTTAGCGCCGAGGTGTTCCGAAATAATATCGAGGGTTATTATTTTGAGGAAAATAGTGGGAGTATCGTTTAATAAAAGTCCTTATTAAATGAATTAAAATACATGACTCTTACACTGCATATTTACTGTTGTAGATAACCATGGCACAAAACACATCGACACTTTCGTTGCGATCGATCCTTGAGAAGGAAAAACTGAATGGGACCAACTTTCTCAAATGGTACCGAAACTTGAGGATAGTCCTCAAACAAGAGAGAAAGGCTTATGTCCTAGAGCAGCCCATTCCGAATGAGCCTGCTGCCACTGCTCCAAGAGCTGAAAGGGATGCTCACAAGAGGCATTCTGATGATGCTTTGGATGTTGCATGCCTCATGCTTATTACCATGGAATCTGAGCTTCAGAAGCAACATGAGAACATGGGGGCGTTCGATATGATCGAACATCTCAAAATGCTTTTCCAAGAGCAAGCTAGGCATGAGAGGTTTGAGACCTCTAAGGCATTGTTTCAGTGCAAGATGTCTGAGGGAAGTCCCGTGGGTCCTCATGTGCTCAAGATGATTGGGTACATTGAGAATCTTGAGAATTTGGGATTTGCTCTTCAGAAAGAGTTGGCTATTGATGTAGTCTTGCAATCGTTGCCTGAAAGCTACAGTCAGTTCGTCATGAACTATAACATGAACGACCTTGACAAGTCCCTCCCTGAATTGCTCAACATGTTGAGAACTGCTGAGCAAAACCTTAAGAAGGCTAAGCCCATTTTGATGGTTCAAAAGGGCAAGGGAAAAGGGAAAAGCCAACAAGAAGAAGGATAAAGCTAATGGAAAGTCCAATGCTAATTCTTCTTCAGCTGCACTGAAACCAAAGGGTGGTGTGGCAAAGGAAGGGGAGTGCTTCCATTGTAAGCAACCTGGACACTGGAAGCGCAACTGCAAGCTCTATCTTGAAGAACTTGCTAAGGAAAAGGGAAGTAAGACTTCCACTTCAGGTATTTTTGTTATAGAGGCTAACTTTTCTACTTCCTCATCTTGGGTATTGGATACTGGATGTGGATCTCACATTTGTGCAAATGTGCAGGATCTAAGTAGAAGTAGAAGATTGGCCCGAGGTGAAGTGGACCTACGTGTTGGAAATGGAGCAAGGGTTGCTGCCTTAGCCGTAGGGACTTATGTTCTCACTTTACCTAGTGGATTAGTTTTAGAATTAGACAACTGCTACTTTGTGCCTACTATTAGTAGAAATTTGATTTCTGTTTCTTGTTTGGACAAGAAAGGTTTTTCATTTATAATAAAGGACAAATGTTGTTCTATTTATTTGAATGAAATCTTTTATGGTAGTGCTCAACTTAGCAATGGGTTGTATGTTCTAGACCTCGAAGATCCAATCTATAATGTGAATACCAAGAAGGTCAGATTAAATGATTCAAACCCGACCTATCTCTGGCACTGTCGCTTGGGCCATATAAATGAGACCCGCATATCCAAGCTCCATAAGGATGGACTCTTGGACTCATTTGATTTTGAATCATATGAGACATGTGAGTCATGTTTGTTGGGCAAGATGACCAAAGCCCCATTCACAGGGCAAAGTGAAAGGGCTAATGACTTACTAGGACTCATACATAGTGATGTATGTGGCCCTATGTCTACACAAGCTAGAGGAGGTTTCCAATACTTCATTACTTTCACTGATGACTTCAGCAGATATGGCTATGTGTATCTTCATGAGACACAAGTCAGAATCCTTTGAAAAGTTCAAAGAATTCAAGAATGAAGTAGAGAATCAACTCGGGAAGAGTATCAAAGTGCTTCGATCAGATCGAGGTGGAGAGTACTTGGATCGAGAATTCCTTGACTATCTGAAGGAGTGTGGTATAGTATCACAACTCACTCCACCAGGTACACCTCAATGGAATGGTGTATCTGAAAGGAGAAATCGAACTCTGTTAGACATGGTTCGCTCTATGATGAGTCAAGCTGACCTTCCAAACTCCTTTTGGGGACATGCTCTAGAGACAGCCGCTTTTACACTAAACCGAGTTCCATCTAAATCGGTTCAAAAGACACCATATGAGATATGGAGTGGGAGGCGTCCCAATTTGTCTTTTATGAAGATTTGGGGCTGTGACGCTTATGTGAAACGTCAATCCTCTGACAAACTAGGGCCCAAATCTCAAAAATGCCTTTTTGTTGGGTATCCCAAAGAAACAAAGGGTTACTATTTCTACAATCCTTCTGAGCAAAAAGTGTTTGTTGCTCGAACTGGTGTCTTTTTAGAGAAAGAGTTTATCTCTAAAGAAACTAGTGGGAGGAAAGTAGAACTTGAAGAAATTCAAGAACAACAAGGAGACATCGAACCTGAAATGGAACCTGAACAGACACCACAAGATGTTGTGGTTCAAGAGTCTGTTCCTGTAGCACAGAGCCCACGTAGGTCTGGTAGGATTCGGCGTGAGCCCTGAGAGATATGGATTTCTCATGACTCACACTGGTGATGTGATGCTCATGGATCAGGATGAGCCCACAACCTACCAACAAGCTATGTCGGGGCCTGACTCTGAGAAGTGGCTAGTGGCCATGAAATCCGAGATGGAATCCATGTATGAAAACCAAGTATGGACTTTGGTTGACCCACCTGAAGGGGTAAAACCCATAGGGTGCAAATGGGTTTTCAAGAAGAAAACTGACATGGATGGTAATGTGATTACCTTTAAGGGACGATTGGTTGCAAAAGGTTTCAAGCAAATTCATGGTATTGACTATGATGAAACTTTTTCACCAGTTGCTATGCTTAAATCCATCCGAATTTTGTTTGCTATTGCTGCACACTATGATTATGAGATATGGCAAATGGATGTCAAAACTGCATTCCTAAATGGAAAGCTACTTGAGGATGTGTACATGACACAACCTGAGGGTTTTGTCACTCCTGAGAATGCCAATAAAGTGTGCAAGTTGCAAAGGTCCATTTATGGACTGAAGCAAGCTTCTCGAAGTTGGAATCTTCATTTTGATGAATGCAATCAAAGAGTTTGGTTTTATCAAAAATGAAGATGAACCTTGTGTCTACAAGAAGGTTAGTGGGAGCGCTATTGTCTTCTTGGTGTTGTATGTAGATGACATACTACTCATCGGGAATGACATTCCTGAGCTACAGTCTGTGAAGACTTGGCTAGGGAAATGTTTCTCTATGAAGGACTTGGGTGAAGCAGCCTATGTGTTAGGCATCAGGATCTATAGAGATAGATCTAGAAAGCTTCTTGGCCTAAGTCAAAGTACATATATTGACAAGGTGCTAAAGAGGTTTAGCATGCAAGATTCCAAGAAAGGATTCTTGCCCATGTCACATGGTATCACTCTTTCTAGATCTCAGTGTCCGAGTACACCTGAGGAGAGAGAGCGCATGAGTAAGATTCCATATGCCTCAGCAATTGGATCTATCATGTATGCCATGATATGTACTCGTCCCGATGTCTCATATGCTTTGAGCATGACAAGTAGGTACCAATCGAACCCCGGTGAGAGTCACTGGACAGCTGTTAAGAACATCCTTAAGTACTTACGAAGGACTAAGGATGCATTCTTGGTCTTTGGAGGTGAAGATGAGCTCGTTGTAAGGGGTTACACCGATGCAAGCTTCCAATCCGATAAGGATGATTTTAGATCGCAATCTGGTTATGTGTTTTGTATTGGTGGTGGTGCTGTGAGCTGGAAGAGTTCAAAGCAAGAGACAGTAGCTGACTCTACAACAGAATCTGAGTACATTGCCGCCTCTGATGCTACGAAGGAGGCAGTTTGGATCAAGAAGTTCATCACTGAACTTGGAGTGGTTCCAAGCATTGCCGACCCGATAGAGCTCTATTGTGACAACAATGGAGCAATCGCACAGGCTAAGGAACCTCGATCTCACCAGCGATCCAAACACATACTCCGACGCTATCATCTCATCAGGGAGATCATCGAGAGGGGTGATGTAAGGATATGCAGGACTTCGACAGACAGCAACATTGCTGATCCACTGACAAAGCCCCTTTACGCAGCAGAAGCATGATAGCCATTCTAGGTCCATCGGTATTAGATACATGGATGATTGGCTTTTAGTGCAAGTGGGAGATTGTTAGTGTTGTGCCCAAAAGGCCAATCATGAGATGATTGTATTTTTTGCACATTGAGTCATGATATTTTATTAAGGCATTAATCCAGCAATTATGTTTGTTGTTTTGTTTCTACGTAACTTAACAAACATAATTGTAACCCTAGAATAATGATATTCTTAAACGTCCCTGGTCTAGTATTATTGTGGAGCGGGTTGCAATAATACATAACGACTAGCATATGTGGAGACTAATATGAGATATGTAGTCTACATATGGGTACAAGTTGGAGAACTTGTGTACTGGACCGACCCACCATGAGAACACTACATGGATCGTTATATGAGTGTCATAAGTGATTCTCATAGTGATCATGGTATATGTAGTCCTTCGACCTAAGATCATCAAGGTTCCCTACATGTGAGTCACATACTTTGATACTTTCCTTTGTTGCTCGTAACTGAGTGAACTTGAAGGAGGTCATTGGGTATGTCACATATCATGCGGAGGGATTTGTATGATCAAGATGGGATTTGTCCCTCCTATGTAACGGGAGTGATATCTTCGGGCCCCTTGATAGAGTGAGACTTAGAAAATGCATGGCCATGCTCGGATGAGTTGATATACGATATCAATGTCATCAGTTTAAGTTGGTCTACTCGGTAATCAAGAAACCAAAGATTGGGCTATACGAGAGTGACACATTCCATGTCTCGTGCTTAGTCTTGATATCTTGGACAAAGGGACAATGGCATATATCGGTGATGATCATAAAGGTTTAGTCGAATCATCGACAATCTTGTCACTTGGGTAGCAATGATGTGTTGCTAGACACCGCTCATTGCTTATGATCATAAATGTGATTTATGATCATTGCCAACGTGGTAAGAGCCTATTGGGTCGCACACATAGAGCTATTTGGATCATTAGAGTGCATGGGCTAATTATTTGGGTTATGGTTTCACTTTAATTTCGTATTAATAATGGGCCCAAAAAGTTGAGCCATTATTAAGCCCGAAATTAAAGCCTAATTGGATTAGGGCTTTGAAACCCATTAGGCCTGGAAGTTGAGTCTCACTATAAATACAACTTTTAGTGAGAAATTCGCAGGTCTCCTTGCCCTAGCCTCCCAAAAGGACAGCCACACTCTTCTCTTGCAATTCCTTGGAGGACGCAAGCTAGCACTGCGAGCGCAAGAGAAACGCATCTGCCGGGACGTGGTGGAAGCGTGGTGATCCCGAGAGGCTCGTGTGGATACCATAGAGAGCTTGAACACGTCAACTGTTCAAGGTTTTGTGATTCGACTCTACAGTTGAGTGAGAGATCTCAACCGAAAATTAGGTATGAAAATTTTTCGAACACCCGGTTTACCCCAGTTTCACTTGGATCCTGGAGGCGTTTCGGTTAAATTCTGCTGCGCTGTTTGGCTCCCGAAAAAACTCAACAGAAATCCCTTAGGAAGCCCATGGTAATGGTCAGAGGATGTTCATCCTCCGACAAAGAGGCCCCGGCAGCTGGCTGCTTGGTCACCGGTTGAGTCTCCAGGACGAATGGGGACTTCGGGAGTCTCTTATCCTTAGAACGTCGAGTCTCAAATATGGCTACCTGAGAGTGGGTTCCCATAAATGGTGTCAAATGATGCTCGGCAGCATCTTCGTTATGTGACATGTTGTAGCTGCAAACGGGACTTCTGGGGTGAAGGTGTTTGTAAAGAGCCAGGTGCCTTGGAGAGGAGCTTTCAGCTGGGATGTGGCTGCAAGACTCAGTAAAATAGAGGTTAGAGACTCCCCGGAGTGTGATTCCGATGGAAGAGCCTCCGACACTCAAGTCAGTTTTTTGAGGATGAAAGTAAGAAGTAATAAATAGCAGATAATGGCTAGAGTCCTTTCTTTCTTACTTGTTGTCTTGTTTTTTTGTGCTAAGGTTCTCCACAGGTATTTATAGGAGGTCCCTAGGAGGAGGCCTCCTGCTATAGCTTGTCCAAGATCACGACATGTGGTCGGCCAGATTTGATCCGTATGTTCGGGGACAGGCGCCCTTAGCTGGCTATAGCCATTTTGACTGAAGGTCAGGTCCGTGTGGGAGGGCTGTGTGTTAGAGGCGTGTGCGAGGTCTGATGTATCATAGGCTCTTAACCGTTTTTGTCTTAAATGGCTGAGAACTCCTTTGGTGATGGACTTTCTTCGGGGAGTGAGACCCCTTCGATAGGCGAGCATCCTTCGGTTGGACTTTGCTCTCCGAGGTCCGCGGAAGGAGGCTCCTCTGCAGTGTGGAGGACCTTCAGAGGATGCTACATTCTTCCGAGAGTGAGGAGATGATCCCCGAGGTCACCAGACAACTTGACCGAGGATGGCATATCATGCTAATCCGATGGTGGTGGTGTCATTAGCCGAGGGTGGTGAGGGTCCCAATTTTCCCGAGGTGGGTCAGATGTACTTCTGAGGATGGTACTTTGTCAGTCATCGTTAGAGGCTATCCAAGTGAGATAGCCATTTGGCTATCACCCTCCACACAGGAAGTCCCTACTTCAGGCCACTATGTCGTACAATGAAGATGCCGACGGGCATCACATATCGAATGAGCGAATTGTAGCACTGTTCATACTCCCTCACAGACATCTCTCATGACCTAGGTTTTCAAATTGAATCCTCCTCTGATCTTGTGCAGCTCACTAATATATTC